>CM075864.1:30007894-30305394 GCA_038021265.1 Cyprinella venusta
TATGTGTTGTCGTGTGAACTGGGAGAAACAACGTTTTAGGTTCTCTCTTGTCAATTCTGAGGATTCTGATTGGCTTGCATGGCTTTATCCTTAACCCCTACACTGCCGCCAATAGGTTTGGCATAGTTATGATGACGCTCGACGGTGTATTTATGCGGGTGTGCGAACAATGTTATTTTTGAAAACGGAGAGGGGGAAAATATTCGTTTCGCTAAATATCCGGCTTTGTGTAAACGTGGCCTGAATAGGGGAACAAACGTACAGTAAGCGGGTAACAAAGCAGGCAGGTGGGGGAAATTAAACAATAACGAGATAACAAGATGGGCGGGGTTTAGACAATTGACAGCACATGGCACAAGGAAATAGCATGACAGCCATGTGCTCACAACAGACCAGACTAAACACAAACACATGCTAAACCGGGAGTGTCACAGCTCTGTCACTAAACCAAGAGAAAACCCAGACAAGGGTGACAGAACTGTGACAATACAAGAAGACAGCAGTGGTAAATAAATCATAGGGCTGTGCGATATGGACCAAAAGTCAACCCTCTTTCTCTCTCGCCATGCACTTACTGGCCTCTAGCACCGCCTCTGCTGCTCTGCGTTGTGTTATGGATGATCGTGATTGGTGGTAGAAAGCAAGCACTCGGACACAGAAGGATTTGGGATCGTGGCTTGACCGTTTATTTTCACAGCACAGCGTCTATAACGTTGAAAACATGAACTGAGGAAAATATGACGCACCACTCACGTATCAACGCTATACGGTATCGCAAGAGGCAAAAATAGCGCTAAAAGCACTTGCATCAGTTTTAACATAATAGCATTGTGGGGACACCTTGTGCACAAGGCAATACACTGCCTTACAAGAGCAAATGTTCAGTCAAAGCCAAATATGACATCACAAGTAGCCTAGTTTTATTGAAACAAGCTATTTCAGTGAACAGGTGCAAAATCAAATGAATAAATAATAAAAAGATTTCTTCACCTGTTTAACAATTAAATGCTCAGCTGTTCAAATAGCAATAAAACGTAAACATAAATGCTGTATAACAACAGGACCTTTTTTCAAAAAAAAAATAATAATATTATTGGCTTTCGCGCGGCACTCACAAGGTCTCGTTCTCTCCCTCTCTGCCATGCACGCGCCGCAGTATGTTCTTTCTCGCTCTAGATTCCGGGAGATTTTAACTAATTTGCGGGCATCAGGGAGACACTATCAATATGCGGGACTCCCGAAACTTCCTGCATGCCTAAGAGTGGCTTGCATCAACCTATCAGAAGCTAACGCTACTGTGTTGATGGCTTTCCTTTGTAGCTTCCATTTTATGCCATCACACGTCACAAAGTGACATAGCACTGAGTAGGATTGACAAAGTTGCACATGTGCCTTAGACACAGTAACACAGATGCCTTTCCCAAAGTGCCATCAATGGATGAAGCGTCTCTTTCCCCTGCGCAACCATTTACCATTTGTGTCTAGTTTGGTTTTCTTTGTTCTAAACTTTTGGATATAAAGCTCTGGGCTTTCAGTTGTGCTTGTCGGTTGTCATCCTTGGTTATAGTGTGTATACACTACATTCAGATTCATCAATGAGAATGATGTCTGTCTGATTGAAACAAAAGTTGTGCATGCAAACATGGACAATTATGTTTAGCAAATGGACTAATCTGAGATCATTTTTTTTAAAGTTTCAAAGTATTTTCCCTGTCTTTATATTTAGCCAAAACATTTTTTTTAAAACATGATCAATGAGTATGAAAGAGTATGAAAATCAGTTGCATCCTTTGAAATCAACAGCAGGCTTCAGAAAATGGTTCTCTGTCTCTCTTATCCTCATCTTATTGAAAACAGATGGTATCTTCACCTTTTAATCTATATCTGCAAATCCTTATGCTGTCTTCATTACCAACTCTGGAGTGAAAAGTCTCCAGGATTCTGTTTGTTTGCAAGAAAATGCCTCCAACAAAAATTTAATCAAGACACTGCCATCATGTCCAGTCAGTTAAATTTATTACAAGTTTAAACAAGCAGTACAGCATTTCAACTGAAATATTTCCAAGGACAAAATTTATCTTAGAGTTCTGAATAATGACATATGTTATATTTCTGTCATAAGTGTAAATTTCCTGATTAAGTTAATTAAATTGGGTTTTTAAGATACTGTTAAAATTTTGAGTGAAAGTGTAAGTTTTTTTGTGCTACATAAAAAGCATAAAACCTAATTATTTGCAAGCAAATTAATGAGTTGGAAAATAATCTGGACCCCAAGGATAAGTTAAATGCAAATGCTTCTCTCAAATACACTTATTTATTTTAATTAGATTTAGTTAGTATATACAATTGTATAAACAACCTTTGTACTTCACCAGTAATTATGAGGTTAAAAAGATGCACATACGAGATGATGAATTATTGTTAGCCACTTTCCAGGACATTGTGTATGTATAGTGCTTTTGTCCTCCAGTGAGTCTTGGCTGACCCAAAACTCTTGGGATCAACTTCTGGTACTAAACAAGCTGACTTTGTTTGCAGTGTTCTCTCCTCCACTGGCCTTGGGGCAATCATGATACTGAAGCTGCTAAATGACAGCATCTAGCGTAATGGGTGTTTTTCTCTCTAGTATATTTTAGATACGCAATGGTCACACATGAAAGTAATCCACAGTGCAAAATCAGTATGTGGTAGGAGAATTGCGTATTACAAACACCATTAAATTCCCACAATCTGCCTTAATGGGATGCCAGTCTGGAAAGTTTTACAAAATCATAAATGTCCAGAGGCAGTGTGTTGTAGCAAAAACCTAATTTTCAACAAAAAATGTAGGTATTATTTTCATTTATCTGGCTAGCTATTTTGTTTATCTGGCCTCTGTTTACTAACACAGTCTCATCCCAAAAAGTCATATAACTGACGTCTTGGGACGTCTTTTGACCATACGTCAATATCCGCCTTTTTAGGGCCCCCTTAAACGTCGGTAGATGGCGATCCCGGGCCGCCATACAACTGACGCTTTACCTTTAACGTCGGTTATTGCATTGATTTTGTTTATGAGACATTACAGCTTTAGAATAATCTTTAAAATGTAACAGTAGTCATTCATTTGTTTACCATCACCAGGGATATGATTACAAATTAATGTTTTGTTCTTCAGGATTTATTTATTTTTTTTTTTCTCAATGTTCTCTTTTTCTGTAACATTGACTGGATACCTATTCAAGCTATCAAACAGGCTATATGTTATCCTGGCATAGTTCTGATGTTGCTTTAAGATGTTATGGTCAGGTTAGGGTTTAGATTTAGGTTCAGTAAATATATATACAGATGTCAAGATACAAAATTTAACATTTTGCTGCCAACACATTAGGGGAAAAAATGTCGCAGAGAAAAAAATAAATAAAAAATGTACAAAAATTAAAGCCTATTTGTTTTTTTGTTTTTGTTTTTTCTTATTCGTATTGTCAAAATACAAAATTCATACCATTTTGCTGTCAACACAGGAAAAGTGTCAGAAAAAAAAATGACATGTCATTCTGAAATTACTTAACCGAACAATTTAACATCCCTTAGAAAGAAAGAAAGAAAGTAAGAAAGAAAAAATACGACATGTAGATCATTACAAGCAAAATATGTAGGCCTTCCATCGTGAAATGAAATCATTTTTTTAACCGAACAATTAAACATCCATGTGAAGAATGTGCCGACGTCGATTTCAACGTCTCTCCTGCAAAAGAAAAATACAGCCTATAAATTCAACAATAACTAATAATAAATTAACATCTCAATATTGTAGGCAATGAAATGAACGAAAACCGTTTACTTACTTGGCAAAATCAACTTTTTCCAAACTATTTTAAATTTCCATGCAAGAAAAGAATGTCACTGACTGATGACGGTTTCAATACCGAACGTCTTTCCTCCAAAATCCGACCGCAAAGGCTGAATGCTCTCTCGGAAGGTGCACTCGTGGCCGGGATGCAGAGGACATATCTTGCAAGGTTGCTCAGAGCAGGAAAATGAGACTGATGTGAATTCCACCACTGCAAAATATTTTGTCGAGTTGATAGTTCGTTTCATGGTCATGTACTCCTGAATCTGAATATCAAGTGATTTCGATTCAACTGATTCTTCATTGTCCTCCCAATCTGAAAATTTAGAGAGAACAGGCCTTTTGGCAGGTGTTGGCTCAACTTTAACTCTTCTATTATCTCCTTGGCACCCCGTATCACCTCCTGATGCCCTCTTTCATCCAACATTTTCAAACTTTGCAGATTTGGCTTAAGAAAGGTTGCTATTCTATAAATCATGTCAACCGAATTTGTCTGTTGACAGTACTTCTTTCAGCCGTTTCACACAGACTGTTGCGACGTCAGAGAGCAGAGGTTCTTTTGTGGCTGATGTACAGTGCTCAATTAATCGCACAAACCACGGAAGAACTATTGAGGCACTTGGAGTTGTGTTGTCGGTTTCCAAGTCGTCAGTTGCCTCTTTGGAGGGTTTTAGGAATGATAGTAACTTGAGCGTGCTGGCGTTGATGCGCATTATCTTGTCATGATTTTTGCTCTCAGTCAGCACAGATGCGATGTCTTCGTACTGTTCCAAAACAGAATTAACCATGTCAAAATTTGAGTTCCAACGTGTCTCTACGGATTGTTTCAGTGACCTTTTTAGCTTGGCCTGCTGTCCTGAGTGTTTGAAATAAGTGACCAACTTCTTAACAGAAGCACATCGATCTCTGGAGACATTTCCATTACGGCAGGAGCAAACGCACTGGACAGAGTCACGTTTAGTATTTGGGCTGCGCAGTTTAGTCTCGTGTATCCTCGTAAGGCACTGATCATGTTGGCTCCACGATCTGTGACTGCCCATTTCTGTCGCATCAATGCCAAATATTCTGAGATTCTGCAGCAGGTGCATTCGAATATTTTCAACCGTCTTTGAGGTGCTTGGGTCAAAAGGGACAGCAAAAAGCACTCTTGAATGTAGTTCAGATTGCTCATTAACGTAATGGATGGTTGCCGACAAAAAAGACGTTTTGCGATAAGTTTCTGTCCATATGTCTGTTGTAATTGCACATCCGAATTTGTGTATTACTGCAGTGATTTCGTCAACAACATGTTTACGCAGACTCTGAGCCCTCTTTTCAATATTTCTTGATAATGTTGTTGGATGTGGAAGTATCTCACTGACATTAAACTTTCCGATTTTTGCTGCTGTGTCGACCAAATGTTGGGCCAGCTGATTGAAACCTTTTCCGGACACAGTATCATATGGTCGAATGTCTTGGCAAACAAATTCAACACATTTTTCGGTGGTCTCTTTTTTAAACTGCTCTGGCACCGGCCTAGACTTTGTGAATGTCAGTTTAGTTTGACCCTTTGTGATGATGCACGAATGCCGCCTTAAACCCGACGTTCAGTCTAGTGACTACTGAACGGGAACACTTTTCGGCATTTATCACATTGCGCAAAGGGTATTTTTTTTTCCATCTGCGTCTATGATACATGAAAAATTCTCCCATACATCAGACTTGCCTGATGTGGGTTTCTTAGCAGTAAACTGACCATTTTCCAGTCCAATTTGAACATCCTTCAAGGACAGCGCATCCACACTTTGCTCTGCCATCCTTTTTGAGGGCCGTATTTTTACCACCGGTGCAGTCTGCCCTGAGGACCATTATGCACATGCTTGCATGCACCGCACAGACCCCACAATGCATGCAGAAAGAACTGGTCTGTGCATGCGTGTTGCGCGTGCATAACGGTCCTGAGTGCAGCAGGGCAGGCTGTAGCCTATACCAGGTGGTCGATAAGTTTAAGATTAAGTAAAGCAAAGATATGCTTTTCTGAAATGACATCGGGAACTTGATATTGAATTACCGACCGTTCCCGTTCAAATCACACGATAGTTTCCGACCGCTACCATGTTTTAGTCGGAAATTTAATCCGAAGAAAATATCTGGTCGGGTCCCGCGGGAATGCAGACCTCTACATTCAACTGTTGGGACTGTTTACACCTGTTCACTTCATGCATTTTTACTGATTGGATCACTGTCCATTTTGTTTAAACTCTTCCATTTACACTTGGCCACATATGTGTGTCCACGAAATGAATATAAGTCTGATCTTCCAATCCCGAACAATATGCAAATTGGCTCTAAGCACGATCGCTTCCATGTTTTGTCTCAGTCCGCCCAGTTACATCCAGTGGCCGTTTTTGCATTAGGTGGAGATAATGGCAAATTACACTCACTGTTTACAAGAACTTCCCGCCAGTTAGCTGTCACACATAAGAGTAAGAAAGAAAAGGGCAATATTTCGAGCAACATCGACAACTTTGAGGTGAGTAATCTCTTATAACATGCAAAATCCGATTAGCGAATCAGTTTCTAAAATCAGAAAATCAGAGAAAATTTCATATTTATGTCATATTAAAAATGTTACATCCGCACACCTTAAGCACTTTTTTTTTCTTGGACTCTGCTTTGATCTGTTTTTTGCTCTAAGGAAAATGCATTGTCTTTGATACAGTACCCTAGAGAAATAAAAGTACCAAAATGTATCTGAAATTACTTTATTTTATGCTATACTATGGATCTACATACCCCAAAACCGTAAGTATATAAATATATTTACATTTTTATGTCGTTAATATAAATACCCTACAACTGCACTTTTGGTATTCTAAATCGATATACTTAAAATCTGCTAAATTGGAACAAATAATTTTGTACTGAATTCACTTTAGTTATCTGGAAGTAATGCTGATGAGGTCCAACACATATATTTGATTGTGCTAAAGTGCAAAAGAACTATTGCAAGTATACATTCAAAGACTGATATTATAGTGATCATATACTAACCTAACTAATATGATATAATGCATTGTGTAATAAAGAAGAACTCAAAATAAAGTTAAACTATAATATTTGCATAATATTTATCAGTAAATCGCAAGTGATATGGCTGTAAATATGCTAATGGATTTGAAGTAGGCCTATATATGAAACTAATATATTGTAAATACATTTTGGTGTATTGTTTTTTTTTTGTTTGTTTGTTTGTTTTTTTACTATGGTATATAGGCCTAGATGATTTAAGATCTTCAATTAACTCATAGATTATTCAGCAAAATGGATAAAGCTAAAATGTAAATGTCCATGCATGACAGTGAAAGTCCTGAGGGTAGACATCTCAAAAAAATGGCTTTTTACAGTTCTTATCCCTGTATTGAGAGTTTCGAACAGCCTTGTCTGTAGGTCATAGCATTAGCAGTGCAAAGCTGGCGGTTTTCCTGTTTACCTGCTGACTCAGATGTTTTGGATCTTTGACCTCCTCTTCAGTGATCAACCGGGTGATTGTCAGGTATGTGTGCACAGGCATCATCTCAAGGCCCCTTTGTCCTAGACCCGAGGTCTACACGAGCAGCATGTATTCCAGCAAACAGATCATACACCATCTATCTAAACTTATGTTTTAGAACCAGTATAGATAGTAGTTTGTTTACTCTATTTCCTCCATCATAGTTCCAACTGAATTCAAAGCATAAATAAGCATAATTAATGCCATTACAGAATGAATCAGTATTTTTTTTAAGAATTGGTTCTGTGAATAAATCAATGACTTCCTCATCAAGCCAGCTACTTGTATGAATTTATCAGTTTAATAAATATGTATAAATATATATACTTCAAAGTCCCAGGGTTGTTGGACTACATATATTTAGAAAGCCAGGGCTAACTGTTGTATAATATAACATATTACATTTGAAATCAGTGTTACGTCATTTAAACACATGACAATAATCGAAGATTAATTTGTTTATGTCTGTTAATGTTAATGTCTTACTACACCATAACAACAGCGACATTTCCCTTACAAAAATACCACATTACTGTGATAAAAAGCATCGTATTTATCACACATAGGGACTTTCAGTTCACTCTAGGGTGGCCAGTTGGTCATCTGCAGGGAAAGTTTTCCCATATCAACATGTAAGTCATGTGAAACTGTGGGGTGTGAGACTAAACATTGTTGCCAGATGGCTCAGGAATGCGTATATTGGTTTTATGAGGCCAGTTTTATGGGAGGCGGCTGTTCCGTGACAGTGGTTACCCTCTACGACCATATATTTTCACCTTTGTCAAAAACCCATTGATGTATAGAGGAGAGCATGCAAACAGCTGCACCTGCACAATAGACAGGTAGAAGCTTTTCTTCTAAGCTGGCTTTATCAAGCTCTAAAGATTGTCTTCTTTAAGTGATGTTAAAGGTCAGTTGTGACAATCTTTGTAAGCATCTTATCTCTTTTCTTTTGAGTTCAAAGTATAAAACACATTATACAGGCATAAGATTGCTCATGTTTAAATGTCAAACTGTTTTTTTTTTTTTATTGATCAACAAGTCAGTGGCGTTTACAATTTATTGTATATGAATGATCTAAGTATTCTCATAGCAACCTCGAGAGTGACCATTTGTCTGTTTTTATTTATTAATTTGTAATTCAATCATAATTATGATTTAATCATAAAATTATTACATTAATTAACATACTCATGTATTATTTTTATAATATTACATATTATGTTAGTTGTTTTTCTTGCTTTTGCAATGCTTGCTATTGTTGTTTAATCTTACAACTGTGTGGTAAAGGGATATTTATCTTTACGAGTAAGAGATGCCTCCATTTGAACATGTTTACCATCCCAGAACGAATATTTGAAGTAGTCATTTTCTATTGCTTTCGCTTAGGTAATAACACTCAGATTTGTGCTGGTCAGACAAAGTACAAGGAACAATTGGTCCAGTAGGGACAAAGTCTAAAAGTCCATATGAGGTAAAAAAAAATAAGTTTAGAAAAAGTCTGAGCATTAAAACAAACACAACTTGTATTCAATAACACAAGATTGTTCAGTAAATCCTGCGTATATTTTTTTTTAGCATCGGTTAATTCAGCTTCCTGCATTTCAGGCTTCCTCTGTCAACCTTTCAGGCTGATACAAGACAGGGTAAAGCTGAATTTGTGTTTGTACTGTTTAAAGCAAATTTACTTTGTTCTTTGTAAAGTAGAAAAAAGTGTGTGCTGAGTAAAGTGTTTGTCGTTTTCGTTCTGTTCCACATTCTTTCCTCCATAAAAAGCAAAAGAAGATTTTGTCCATATTACCCAGTGGAGTCCAAAAAACATTAGACCCCAGTGACTTTCATTGTATGGAAAACAACACACACACACAATTTACAGTGCACAACATTTCTTATTTCACTTCTCTTCCTGAGGTCTCATGAGGTTTTTGAACAGGCAAATTGTGGATATTTTAAGAGAGAATCATTTCTCTCATCCTTCCATCTGAAAAAAAGTTCAGAGACAATCAAACTGTATTTATGCAGAGTTGGATGGCAGGGTGGAAGTCTCCTAGGGAGGCTGTGTCATGGGGTTAGACTCCAGGTGTTGTTCTGAGGGAAATTTCAGCTCTCTCACGATGTCTTTGCACATACACGACCAGTGAGCATGTTGCCCAACTCTGCCGTCCACACCATCGGTTCCCAACAGGGGGGTCGCGGCCCACAAGTGGGCCTTAGCAAGCTGGTTCGGATCGCTGCCACTGCGGAGTAGCCTAGTACTGTACCTGAGTGACTCGTCATAGACGTACACGGAGAGAAGTAGTTCTTCCGAAAGACACATTATTCGGTTAATAAACGCAAGTTTATTATCGTTTGCTTATGGCGCCAAAAACATGAAAAATAAAGCCTTACAAATAACTTGCAAATATTGAGTATTTACCTACACATCCCTGTGAATATTTTTGTTTTTGCATTTCAAATAGGGCCAATAGGCTTATCCTAGGCTTACGTTTTTAAATTACAAAGGACCTGCTGATGTTTTTGTTGTTGTATTTCAATATTATAACCTACTATTTGTGCATAAACATATCTGGTTATAGTAAACATACCGTTTGTTTGAAAACAACATAGTTTGTCATCCTTGTCATCAAGCTTACAAGAGTGAAGGGGGGGTCCTACAATTTTTTTTTTGGGGGGGAAAGGGGGTCTGAGACAAAAAAAGGAACCACTGGTCTACACAACAGAACACATGCAACAGAACCTGCAGCTACTGAACTACTAACCTTTAAAGCAATACACATTTTTTGTTGTTGTAGATTTGGTTTACTGTAAAATAATGGTTTAAAATTATTTTATTGAAGAAAAAAAAACTTGAATACATGCACATCTGTGTCTTATATTTCCCTTCTCTTTTTATGATGAGAATGAGCCAGCGCATTCAGCTCACACAGCTACCTGACCACACTCGGAACCCCTCTCATTTACATTTAGAGTGAATAACACTCTGTCGCACTCTCGATACTACTAGGATGAAGCTACTGTTTACAGTTGTATTGACAGTAAGCCAAGCAACTGTTATTTGTGTCCTCTGTGTTTTGACATCCTTATAGTCGAAGTCTTTACGGCGAATGGCTTTGCGCATTAAATGCAAATATAAAGCACATCATTTCCTGTTAATAGTGTGGAAAAATGAATGGTATATTTTGAAATGTAAGCAACAGATATGGATTCCGTGTCTGCCAAATTCACACAACACAAACACACACCACACAGTCTGATATTGCTATAAAGACAAAGACTCACATTTATTCAGTGAGGACATATCAAATTGATAATGATAACACTTTGATGGAAAACATGGGTCTAAATAAACCCGACTGAGAATTCATTTTCTATATCTTTGCAAGAAATTAATTTCATTATTCAGTATTTCAGGTATTCCTCAATTTACGTGTTCTTAGATCATTTAAGTTTACTTTTAGTCGCCAAGTTACTTCTAGTCAGGTGAATGTCTGTTGGGGGACCAACAAAATAAAGTGTTAGATATTAAGCTGACAGTCTAATAATGAGAGTTAGTTGAAATGTAGTTGAAAAGTTACTTAAAATTAGTAGAATGTCTAAAGTGGACTATCGAAATAAAGTGTTACCTTTTTCCTTTCTTACTTTATAAACAAACATGGTTTTTGTATTTCTACATAAATTTTACGCACATGGGTAAAAAATGACCCATATAGGAACCTTTGATATTTATAAATAGAATACATATATTTACTGCAGAAAATTATTCACCTGCCACACATTTCACAATTCAACATGGTTGCTTTGGTATATTTCATGCATGTAAGTATTTATTTATTTATTTATTTATTTATTTTTGTGACAGAAAATATTAAATAAATATTAGATATTTTGTGAAAGACATTTAGATATAGCCAAATATTTTAATGTTTAGGCTAAGGTTACCTTGACCTGAAACATGTCCAATACTATTAGCTAGCTTGCGGTCGACATATTGTATTTTGTCTAATGTTAGCTAGGTCAACAAAATAAAATTTGCAATAGGAAGTTATATATACTTATAAGTTAATACTTAATAAGTATTGTTGCTGTTGGGTAGAAACCTTGTACCTCCATATTCATTTTTTTATTTGTGGTCATAAATCAATGCTATCGGTCACATAAGCCGTCGTGTGGTGGCGTTCTGGTGCACTATGGCTGCTGTCGCATCATCCGGGTGGGGAGATCCCCCTACAGTTGCACTACATTCAATTTCAGTGTTATCAGTTATATGTGTGTTATGTGTGGTAAAGTGGCCAATAAACATATTTCAAGTGTTACAGTAAATGTGTTGATCTAAACAACTGTGACATTGATTATTTTAACAAAAAGCTTTTTTTTTTTTTTTGTATTCTTTTGTTTTATCACACTTGCATAGATGGGTCATTTTAGACCCATGTGTGTAAACTTGATGTATGAACACAAAAAAATATTAAGTTTGTGATAATCGAAAACAAGATATTTAGAATATTCATAAATCATGAAATTTATAGATCATGAAATATTAAATGCTCAAATAAAGTGATTTCAAAAGGTGAAACAAAGAAAAAAAATGCAAAGCCATGCATGAAATAACATAGGAAATGAATATGGGTCTTTTTTAGAGGTCATTTTACAGGTCATTATTTTAAGGGGATGTAGTTACATTACTACATTTACTCGTAATAACATATAAAATAACCTTAAATCAAAACATAACCCTAACTGTAAATATATAGTAAGTACTTATATTTAATTAATATTACTCAGTCCATATTTGAGTAAGTACAATGTAACTATCACCTTAAGAGCCAACATTTTCTCCTCTCATTACCAACAACATGCTTTGCATATATTCTTAAGTCCAGTTAATAAGAGGACTGTCATTGGCATACAGTACATTACTTTATTACTGTGTTCATTTCCAGTTACACTTAATTTTAAAGCAGGAAAGAGAAGAGATTCAAGTTAGCCTGTCACAACAGAAAAGTAGACTAATTAGCCATGTGCAAGGAGCTAACTGTTTTTACCGCTGAAAATGAAATTTTCATGGGGTTATTCATCAAACTGGACATGAGGCTGTGAAAACTCAATGGAATTGTCAGATTAATTTGCAGCTGGCAAATGTGTTCTTGCAAGCTTGGGTAAAAAAAAAAACCTTTTTTAGTTAACCTACAGTTAATAAAATAGTGAGTTTTTTTCCTCAGTCTTTGAATTTACAACCTTTACATTTATTAATTTAGCTGACACTTTTATCCAAAGCGATTTACAATTGCTATATATGTCAGAGGTCGCACGCCTCTGGAGCAACTAGGGGTTAACTGTCTTGATCAGGGACACATTGGTGTCTCACAGTGAATTCGATCCTAGGTCTCTCACACCAAATGCATGTGTCTTATCCACTGTGCCATCACCACAGCATTAGCTAGCTATTCTGTCATTCACATCATTATCACTAAAGTTTGAAGATGTTTGTAAAAGAAAGATGATAAAATGTTACCACAACTTGGTCATATGTGACCCTCGGCCACAAAACCAGTCAAATGGAGCAATTTTAAGAAAATGTGATGTATGCATCACATGAAAGGTGAATAAATAAGCTTTCAATTGATGTATGGAAATATAGATACAACCATTTGAAAATCTGGAATCTGAGGGTCCAAAAAAATCTAAACATTGAGAGAAAATCGCCTTTAAAGATGTCCATTTATGTTCGCAATTATGCTGCATTCACTCTCAAAAATAAATGTTTTATCTATTTACAGTTGGAAATTTATAAATTATCTTCATGGAACATGATCTTTACTTAATATCCTAATGATTTTTGGCAAGAAAAATCTAGATTTTTGACCCACACAATGTATTGTTGGCTATTGCCACAAATATGACCTGTTTTGTGACCGGTTTTGTGATCCGGTTCGCATATTTGCATGGAGATTCGTGTCTTCACGTCCACATGTGGCATCATATGGCAGACTACGGCAGCGGTGGCTACAGGCAGCTATGGTCTTCCAATGTTGTGTGCAGGTTACATGGCTATTTGCTGGAATGAACCGCGAGTTCACGAAGCAGAATGGAAAATGCCCTGATTCTAAAACATGACAGGAAAAAAAAAAAAGAAAAAAAAAAGAAAAAAAGAACGAGAGAGTAAGTACCTGAATGAAAGCGGTAGGCCAGACACGAGTGGCTGCCTCATGTCTGAAGCCTGCTGCTTTCTCTTGTCAGTGTGTGGTGTACTTTCTCTCTTTTCATGTCTGTGTGTCTACAGAAAAGATGTACTGCTTTCATACCCCAGCATGGAGGCATTTGATATTCATGGAGGAGAAAAAGAGGGAAGAGAGAGAAACATCAGCAGGGATGGTGCTCAGTGCATGCGATTACGTAGTAATTATCAAGCCGACTCTATCACAGAGAACTGGCAAATACACACTTGGTGCAGGCAGTAACCGTGAAGATTATTTTGAAGTGGGAACCACATACTATAGGTTCTTTTTGCTCATCATTTGAAGTCATATGAGTCTGTCGAGGCATATTGCATTGTGTCTCAGTTCATCTAAGAGCATGTGGAAAAAATAAACAGCTCTTGCATAATAAGCACACTCACACTGACTTAGTCCAAACAGCCAATGCTCTGTTATTTATCCACGTCTTTTTTTTTTCTTATGTACAAAAATTGACTTGCTAATGTAATCTTGAAATGTGACACTGCCTTTTGCTAGAGCATTGTCTAAAATATAAAGACATGGAGATGTTTTTTTTTCCCCTCAAAAAGAGGGAGATACAGAGAGATAGAGAGTCATGTCTCCATTACAGGGAAATCTACTGTGCCTCAGTGGCCTCTTTTATCAAAGATAAGTAGTATTGATTTGCTTCAAGGCAGAGAAACGTATTGGACTTAAGGCTTGACATTTAATAATCTCCACTTTATCCATGATGAGCGTGGACCTATACTTGAGTTCTACTTGAGTTCTCGCTGTTTCTTTTTGATTGGTATAATTTAATTGGCAGATGTTACACACACATTTGACTGCTCTGAAAGATAAACATTTTGAACTGATATTGTAAATCTTTAATTGTAAATAACAAAATATAAACTATATACTCAAAACATGCTTTTGCTTCTGGTTCAATTTACTTATTTTTATTATTATTATTATTATTATTTTAAATTAATCCAACAAAATAATTGTTCATCCAGTTTACATAATCCATCTGAGCTACATATTGTATTTGAGTAAACATTGGAAAACAGGATTTCCAATTACCATCATGCTTAGCACAGGCCTAGATAGGAAGAGTAATTTTGAAATGGTATTTTCTCTCTTCTCAAACAATTATGAGAATGTTTGATGCTCTATTAAATTGGTATTGGTATTTAGTTTTTTTTTTTTTTTTTTTTTTTGGCAGTTACCCCTGTGGTGAAGACAAGCTTGTTTTGGGGTTCAGGACATGGACATAAAATGTAATTTGCTTTGGTAAAAAATTCACAACAACTACGATAGATAGATCTATGGATGTGACCAGTATCATATATATATATATATATATATATATATATATATATATATATATATATATATATATATATCAGGGCTGTCAAACGATTAATCGCAATTAATCACATCCAAAATAAAAGTTTGTGTTTACATAATATATGTGGGCATAGTGTGTATAATTATTTTGTATAAATACACACACATGTATATATTTAAGAAAAATGTGTTCTTAATATGTCAAATATTTATATTTATTCATAATATTAATTATGTATAAATCTGTATGTACTTTCAGATTTTCCTTAAATATATACATGCATGTGTGTGTATTTATATATTAATGAGTTCATAAAGCATTGCAGACAAGATCAAGCATTGTCACAGAGTTGAGCAGATACTGTATTTAGCACCAAATCACCTTACGTGACCTGTGCATTGATGTCCAATCTATTTATACAGAATGACATTAACGGTGCATGTCTGGTCTACTGAGAGGCATTGCAATTTTCACCGTCTAGCTCAAGGGAATGAGGAAGACCCACCCCTCCATTTAGAATGGGTTGATAATTATGCATTCGAAGAAATAGTGAAAATGAAAAAAAAGGAGGGGTAAGCTGGATGGGTGACGTTGGTTAAGCCGGGTTGGATGGATGGTATGTCAGTGTACAGTGTCTGCCAGGTAGATATTTTTCTGTTCTTTGGTTTGGGCTCTAGGTTGAACAGGGTCTTCCCTTTTCCTGCAGGTGGGTATTAGCTCAGACACGATCAAAGACCTCTGGTTGACAAGGCCAGTAAACTCATTCCCTAACCAGTGTTTACGGCATGTGTTTTTTCTTGTTGTTGTTTCCCCCCGCTCTGAATCGATGCCAGAAGAGGTAATGTGTTAAAGGGCAGAGGGAACACCCCTGTTTTTTAAGTGTTTTGCTGGTGCAGGATTAACGATCAGAGGCAAAACTCGCCTATTGGTTGCATCAGGCAATCAATGGCGATGAGCAAGGCAGATGTGAGGGGAACAGGAGGGTTGCAGCAGACATGCAAAGCACGAGCGGCCCGTTAAAATGCCTTCATTTCTCACCAAGATGGAGTGCCCGTCCTCACTGAACAGACAAGGTGAGGCACAGCTGAGACCCAGGTTAAACGCAGCAGGATTTCAAGAATGGAATGATTATGTCAATTTGTGGAATTGAATGCTTGCTTCATCATTTACATCTCAAAGTGTCATCTCCAGCGCGCATGTATTTGTGCCGCGTTACTGGGGACGGGTGAAAAGTGTTATTGATGGCAGAAATCACCATTTAACAGACACAGACAACTGTAAATAAAATAAAATGATATATCGGTAACACTTTATAATAACTGCACACTATTAATAATTTGTTAAGCAAAAAAAGTAAACAGTTAATTCATCATTTATAAAGCGTTAATAGACATTAATAAGCAGTTTATAAATACAGCTATACAGCTTTTTTTTTCTTGATTTTCAGCACATCTATAATGCGTTAATAATTGTATATTCATACTTTGTTAATGATCAATTAATTATTTCTAATGAATGAAGTATTACATTATTTACAAACCAGTTATTTAAGAGTTGTCAGTCATTCATAAGATCACTTAGAAAGTGTAAGCAAATGTAGTAAATACAGGTAGTTATAAAGCATTTAGTAGTGGTCAGTTAACTATTTTGTGAGCTCATCTAAAGTGAGGACTATTCATGCTTTTTAAAGGAGATTTAAAGAAAATCACCACTACTAAATGCTTTAAAACTACCCGAATTATCCCTGAGTTACAGCATAAATACATGTAAATAAAGCATTTATTAACACTCTAAGTAACCATCACTATATCTCTGAATAATAAGATGTATGAATGTACAAGGCTTCAAGGAGAGAGTGAGTATTACTGTCCTCTGATTGCCTGCAAACTTCTCCTCCTGTCTAGTAATTCTCTACTTTGCGACAGAGTCAATTCGTTATGATGCTATCGTTAGCTTATTCTTTAATCATTAATCATTAGCTTACAAAAACTGCTTCTACAGAGCCATAACATAAGATACATGGTAATGGAGCTGGATCTTTGGATGCCTCAGATGTAAAGTTATTCTCTGTCAAAGTGATGCCAAAATGAATGGGAGTCAATGGAGTGCTAATAGCAGGTGAAGTTCTGCTACAATGGCGGCTCCTGCAAGGCTTCAATTTCCGGCTGATGGATTACCCACTTGGTTACGATCCGGCGTCCTTTTATACTTTCCGCATCGTCGTCACATGCAATGTCACGAGTGTCGTGATTAGGCTACGCCAATCAAGATTGAATAGTTGATTTCAGATGCTTCATGCCGAAGGCATTCCCCAATGTGTCGATTCTCGACGCAGCGCGAGTTCCCTCGAAAGGAAGCGTTATGCTCACCAAAGCTGCATTTTAATATAAAAACAGTAATATTGTGAAATATTACCATTTTAAATAACTTTTTTTCTAATTTAGTATATTTTATAATGTAATTCATTTATGTGATGGCAAAGATGAATTTTAATCTTTTTCAGAAATCATTCTAATATGCTGATTTCATGGTCATAACACATTTCTTATTATTTCCAACGTTAAAAAGTTGTGCTGCTTGTATCATTGTTGAAACTATAATACATTTCTTTTCAGGATTCTTTGATGAATAACTTAATAAAATACAACATTTTTTTTGCAATTGAATCTAATGTCACTGTAAGTGTCAATGTTTTTTTTTTTTAATTTCATGCATCCTTGCTGAGTAAAAGTACTAATTTATTTCAAAAAATGAAAACAAAAGAAATCTTACTGTTTCTCCAGACTATTGAGCACTGTTGCTGCTCTCGACTAAAACATTAGAAACTGCAATTTCTTGAACCACAAGGTACTGCAAAAAACAAATAAATAAATAAATAAATAAATAAATTAAAAATCACACCATAACCAATCACAAATAATAATAATAATAATAATAATAATAAGATACCTCTTTTCAACAATATTGTGTAAAGTGGTCACCAAGCTTTCAATGTTACGTCATGATCATTGGTTTCGCTTCACTTCATGAGTATCAGTACATGAGTGTCAGTAATAAACAGAAATATACATAGCCTACAAATTTATTGTTAACATTAAAAGAGACCGGGGTCTTTTTTGAATGGAAAGTTCTAGTTTTAGTCTATCCTTTTCCCCCTTCTAATAAGCCAAATTGTTATTCAAGTCAAGTTTTATACAATTGCATTGTCCAGGCATTTCATTGTGTTTTTTCCTGTTTTTTATTACCAATCCATGCTGCACTCTCTAGAGTGATCTGGTATGCCATAAAGTACCCAGGACAAATCAATCATCTACTATACCTCATCTAATAAAGCCTACATAGAGCTTATAGCAAGTCAATGACTGCAGTCTTTAATCACCTCCGATCTACCTGACCTTAAAGTATTGAAGTAGGCCTATCATTTGAGGGTTACGCTGTGTCATTATGACAATGAGCTGGCTTTGTCCCCTCAACAAAGTGCCAGATGATTCAAACATGCTGACCTTACAAAGAAAAACTGTCAAAAACTTTATCAAATCTCTGAGGTATCCAGCCACAAAAATCAGAGGATCAATCAAGCTGACTCAAGCGTTTTGCTGGTGCTCTCTTCAGCATGGTGGGGGTAGTAGTGGGGTGTCACACCATGATAATACAGCAATCTATCATGGCGATGGAACTAAGTATTGGCTGTCTGTGACAGGCACTGAGGAATGGGACTAGACTGAGACAGACTTCACATACTCATCCTGATCAGCAGTCTGGCGCCTGAACAAGGAACGCTCCTCTAAATCCATTTATTCAACCACTGGCTCACTTTTTTAATACATTGAAAAGGACACTTTTTGTTCATCACTTGACAGTTGTTCCACAAAAGTAAGGAGACATGAAAGTGATACGTAAGACGACTTGTCTATAAGAATATATGATAATATGTATTTAAGAGGCCGGACAGGCTCAAAAGGATTTATCAATTAATTTATAGGGATTTTTTAACAGAATCACTCATACGGCCGAGCAAATAACTTGTCCAGCGTTAATTCGAACTGGCCGTAACTTTAACATCTGCAGAGTGTATAAATGTCCAAA
Organism: Cyprinella venusta; assembly: GCA_038021265.1. Taxonomy (NCBI): domain Eukaryota; kingdom Metazoa; phylum Chordata; class Actinopteri; order Cypriniformes; family Leuciscidae; genus Cyprinella; species Cyprinella venusta. The sequence continues at coordinate 30,026,890 of CM075864.1, forward strand.
CTATAGTGAAACACTGTTTATTAGCAAGGAAACTTTGATCAGCAGTTTAAGACATTACATCTGAAAGCACATAACACAAGAACAATAAACAAGACTTTGATTATTTTAACATATAAAACTAATAACTAACACAATCACATGTACACACACATTTATACGAGTTGCAGGAAGAAAGAGAGTGAGGAAATAATGAGTTTTAAGAGTGAGGTGGTGAAATCCCAAGTTTCTATAGGCACTTATATGACATGACCTGAACAAACCATCAATCATTAATCTATCCTATGCAGGATATTCAATTTTCCCGCTAGAAAATTTTTGACATTTTAAGGTTAAATGCATCAATCTTGCGCTCTCTGAGAGATCAAAATTAAGAGCTTCAGGTACAACTTTTACACAGTGGAAAACCAAACAAAGGCGAGTCGAGCTGGTACTGTGTAGTGGAAAAGTGCCATTAGGAACATAAAAACAACTTTGGTAAGATATATCTTTTGAGTCTTCTTAGCGCGCAAAGAGTGAGTGTTATCGGGGAACCGGGCCCTGATAATGTCTCATTACATTTACATTTAAAAAAAAAAAAAAAGTGAAAAAGCTGTCTGAGAATATGGTGGGCAGCAACAGTTGCTAAGGTAACATTTTAGGGTAAGGCTTACCAATGGATCAAATAATGTGCTTGTATAATACTGACCCTAGAACCACTACTGACTTTGTATAATTAATCAGCCCGGTCTCATCCACAAGGCATCATATAGTGATGCTTTTGACATTGCGTCTACATCCAACGTACATGTTCAGCGTCGATATGAGACGCAGATATATATGGGCCAGAAGGCGCCTCCCAGTGGTCCAACCCTAACACTACCCCAGACCTAAACCTACCCATAACTGTGTTATATTGATGTTAAAAGGTGCCATGTGTGTTGGATTTAGACGCAATGTCAAAAGTGTCACTACATGATGCCCTAGGATAAGAATGTGTTGATTCGATTTATGTATACAGGAACAAATAATCAATCTCATAATAAACCTTATTGAGAGACGATGTATTAGATTTACAGTGATGAGCTATATTTCAAGCTAAGCAGCAATAATGAATCAAATATGCAATAAATACAACGACATGTAACACATAGCTTTCTCAATTTAGATTATGAGAGAGCCGAACTGTCACTGTAATCAGCGGCTCTTCAGAATCACAGACAGCGCAGATTTCAGCACCTGCTGCAGGATGATTGGAGGCACATGTGGCCAATTTGGTCTATCCCTGAATGCAGTAAAAGACGACCAGAAGACAGAAGAAAAAAGCAATGTTAAAATTTCAGTAATCAATCTCTCCTTTCACATTTATTCATAGTGTTTCAGAAGATGAGAACAAGGGCACTGTCAAGACTACCTAGAATCTACACGTTCATGAGATCCTCATACCGTCATTTAAAATGTTCTGGGCTTCATGGAAACAAACACAGATGAATTTGAAAGCACACTAGGCTATGTTTGTTTCTCAATACTAAGTACGCAAACTTTGGACTTGCGTCCTTGGTAGTTCGGACTTGCCAAGTTCGACTCAGGAGAACGAACTCCAGAGGACGAGAGAACGCAAGTCATGTTACTCTGCAAAGGAAACAAATAATTGCTTGATCGCATCACTCAGCATGCTCTGGCTACTCAGGTTCTCTTTATGTATATTTCTGTATATGATCTTTTTGCTTTCATTTTAAAAATATGAAGCATTATTGATTTTTATTGACATTTAATCTTTGCAAACAGACAGTGACTGAGGAAAGGAGAAATAAATCGATATCATATTCAAATTTTCACATTTCCTGCTCTTAAAACCCATTACAATTTGTTAAGACTAAGACTAATTTAGTATTAAGACAGTGGTCATGGGCCAAATGTGCAAGAGGGTTAATTTCACCCACTGGTTGGGTTAAATTAATGACCCAGTAATATGGGTTAAATGGTAAAACCCAGCACTTGGGTCAAACCAACCCAGTGCATGTTATGTGCCATAGTGACCCAGCAGTGTGGTTAAGGTTGGGTTATTTTTTAACCCTGCAGTTTTTAGAGTGCACTTTTGTCCTCAGCCAAAACGATTTTTTGACATGGAAAAATTATAGTTTAATGAGACACAAGGTCGACTTATACACAAGCCAAATTATACCTCATGTTTATCCACTAGACTAGAGACATCAGAGCCAGTGGCAAATGTCAGAAGCACTGAACACCCGGTGACCGCCTGGATCTGACAACTCCCAAATACTCTTTTCAAATAGGCACTATCTTTATAACTATACCACAGATTTGAGCTTTAAACAACCACTTCTCACCTAAAACACTCTTAAGATTACATTTCATGACACAATAACAGTAGTATTTTGATATTACGCGGGTTTTCTCATCTGATGCTTGCTTGTTGGTGCGAGATGCATACCTGGATGTCTCAAGTCCGGACAAGTCACCTCCCGATGCATCCTCTATAAACGGGGCGGATCAAGAACACATCCGGGAACTGGACTTGGCTAGATGAGAACTTTGAATTGGAACAGTACTTGGGCAGTGACTGATGATGTTTCACAAGGCCACAAGAACACAAGTACAGACAAGAACACATATTGAGAAATGACCGATGCTTCTTGATGATTGTAAATACATTCAGCCTTTTGAGTTTATTGCACATTTTAAAGACTAAGAATCTGATTGTGTTATGCTGGTAATGCAGTCAAACACTACGATATTAATATACAAGAGGACAATAGAGTGAAACAAGAAATCAAATTATTATCTGTTTTCATATTTAAAAAAAAGATCAATAAATGCTGAGGGAAGCACATTGAATGCCTTATGGGGAGTAACACAACGATTATTTAATTACATTACTGAATGTTATTTATTGTACATAAATAATAGAAGGTTATTCTGTAAATAGAAGATAGAACATCTGTACGAATCTGTCTATGAGAGTCAGCCGCGGGGCTGAGGCAGAGATAAGTCAATCTAAGCTGAGGCGTCGGGAATGACATGAGACGACTGAGTGGAGAGCTATTGGGATGCTCTCCAGAGGAGCATGAGAGGCATCACAAATCTATTACAAACCCTATTAAAGGTACCAGAGCTGTCAATCAACCAGGAAATCTAAAACCGGGAGATAGCGACTGGGCAGCAAGTCAAAGTCATGTGTTTGTGTCTGTCTGTGTGTGTGTGTGTGTGTGTGTGTGTGTGCGTGTGTGTGTGTAGTGTACATTCACATTATGAGTAGGAAAGTGTCTAAGCATTATTTGAAAAAGCAGTGGGCTAGGAAATGGAATGAAACAGACCTAAAATTAGTAAACCAAGCAGTAGAAACTTATTGCAGTACACGAGATCCAGGGGACAGAACTGGATCCAGATCTAAGAGGTGGAAAGGGGTGGGGGTAGGGATCAGGGGGCGGAGATGGGTTGGTTTAGGTACGTAAGGTGGGAGGGGATCCAGATCCAACTCCTCCCTCTGGATTTCGTGGTCTGCAGTGAGGACCATCTCAAACCAAGAGATATTTTGAAATTGTATCAACGTAGAGCAAATAAAATGCCTGTAAAAGCTGGAATGTACAGCCGAACCTTTGTACAGCTGTCATGATAGCTAAATCTAGTCTGTCAGGGCCACAAATGGAATATAATTAAGCTATTCTTTACGTATTGGCATTCTTTGCAAGTTTCTTGATGATTTGTTGTAATTTGTGAGGAATCGACTTTATGACTAGTTGGAAAAGAGAGGGCATACTAGATTGTTGTAGGACAGGTCTAATTGAGATGGACTGTGGGTGCTGAATTCCAAATTAAACAGCAATGAAAAAACGAAACAAAAACATCAACATACGGTTTAGCTTTGTCTTATCCATTGTATTTCTTACAGGAACATCAATATGTCAAAAAGGAAATAACTTCGGCTGCAGTAATACCCAGTCTGAATGCTTTCTCCTCAGCAGAATGTGTGGCCGTAATTATGCTGTCAGTCCAGCCCCAAATATAGCACATTCTCTGCATAATTATGGCATCAACCCACAGATTCGCTAGGCTTATACATGTGTAGACTCTATAAAAACACCTTAAATAGAAGGGGGGAGAAAGGTAATTATGTCTTACCCATCAAAAACATCAATTTCTGACTGATTAAATTACATGTTTCAATGAACCTTAATTGCTTTTTTTGTCAAACCCGTTATATGATTTGGCAGTGCAGCTTTCAGAAAGATCAGCCGAATATTAGCACAATTATTTCCATATTACATTAAAAGTTTGTGTTATAAGCCCAACGCACGCCCTAGACTAGTAGCCTATTTCATTCTCCTTTGAAATCAAAACACTGTCAGGAATTTCAAAGTGGTCTCAGATTAGTGATGCACTGAATGAGAAATGTAACTGAAAGCAAAGATAAAAGAACCAAAAAATAAGGACAAGAGGGAACCTTAGCATTACAGTGATTCAAAGGCAATGGCACTGGTTATTTTTAAACAGAGATGCGTCCATTTGTTTTCAAATTGTAATTTCATAAGTTCTATCCGTTACACTTGACTTGAAGGGGTGTGCATAAGACCGACATGACACCTTCATAACCATGACATGATATATGTCTTGAAAATGAAGTATGCATGTTTATGACAACTGTCATTAAGTGTCTTTCGCTCAATAATGACATTTTGAATGCAAATATGATATTGTTTGAGATGTCTTTGTTATGACATCTTGACATAAACCAATACATCATAACCTGTCAGTGTCTTTGTCATGACAACTTAACATATACAATTAAGTTAAACTGTCATGTGTTTTGCTTTGACATTGGCTGTCATGAGGCATTATAACTGTGTCATGAATATTGTTCGTGACCTCAATTACAAGGTTTCACATTGAATTTGTCATTAAAAAGTTATAATTGCTTCATGACAGCCAATGACAGCCAACCACCTGACAGTTTAATATAATGTTAACTAATAGAGCTAGGTGGTTTCTTAAGTTTGATAATTAATTTGCTATGTCACGTTTATGACAGGATGTATTGTCTTAGTAATGTCAAGTTGTCATGACAAAGACACTGACAGGTTATGATGTATTGGTTTATGTCAAGGTGTCATAACATCTCAAACGATTTGCAGTAAAATGTCATAACTGAGCAAATGACACTTAATGACAGTCGTCATAAACATGCATAAAACTTCCTTCATATTCATAACACATGTCATGATTATGAAAGGTGTAATGTTAGTCTCATGCACACCCCTTCAAGTAAAGAGTTACCATTGTATCTAATATACATGATATCCAATGATATTACCCTTTAGAGCTAAGCTTCAAGTTATTGTAAAGTAGGTTTTCACATTCAAGCAACATTCAATTTTTCAGTCAATGCGAGTTTGTTATTAAAAAGTGCATAATCAATGCTAATTTTTTGAACGAAGTGATTTATCACATTTAGCAACCTCGCCATTTGTATGTATGCTGTCATATTTCATTATAGAGGCGACGAATTGCCACTTTAATAATGGTGGTGACAGAGGAGTAAAAGTTAGCCAGATGAAGACTGATGACAGGCTTAAGCATTGGACATGGCAGTCAGAACATGGTGGAGATTGAATCCGTAACCCTCTGCACCCATAATAAATTATCTCTCTGAAATGGAATGATTGATTTGCAGCGGTGATGCTTGCACCTGGAATGGGGTCTCTTTCTACCCACTCTCAGGGACATCTATGAAACTTTCTCCTTCAGGAGAGAAATCTCTCTCGGTTTTTTTCAGCTGAGTGAAAGGAGGGATGTTAGGGGGAAAAAAATGTGACCAAGCGATTCAGGTTTTTTTTTTTTTCACGACAGCTTGGTACAATTTGACAGGAAGGCTCTCGAGATTCTGCTTAAGTCAGTACCACTGTTCGGCAGCTACCACTGTCTTTCTCTATCACCTCAAGCTTTCAAGTTGCCCTCGCAGGCATTCACTGAGGGATCTGAGGTGTGAGAGCAGGAGAGCTATGGGCAGAGATGATATGACATCAAAGCCAATATGGTCAACAGACGCAATGGAATTTGTCAGCTGACTCTTCAGTGCTTGAATTGGTGAGTGCACATGGACACCACCCAAACTCACCTTATCACTTCTGCAGCTTCCATCCTACCTCAATGTGTCACACTCTCTAAAACGTAACCACTTATCCCTAAGCAACTGGAAACACAACAACTAGCTCACATTTCCTTTCCACTAAAAACTGAACATTCACTTGAAAAAAGCTCCCTGAAATGTTCTTGGGAAACTTGCTCACTTTGAATGTCTTTGTCTAATAGAATTTTTATTTAATTCTCCTCTTATCGTACTTTACATTACCATACAATAGCATATTACGTTTCCAAGGACAAGAGTCTGTGCTGAACTTGTGATTTCATGCATACAAGCTCTTGATAGCTGTCATATTTAATTGACCTATTCACAAATTATGCTCTGTCAGATTCTGTCCTCCTAACGAATCTCATTATGGGACTCCAGTCACTTCTGGGTTATCAATCACTCAGACTAACAAAGATGACAGTCACATAATAAATTACCATTATAAATAGGTTAATACACGGACGAAAGAAAGAAAGAAAGAAAGAAAGAAAGAAAGAAAGAAAGAAAGAAAGAAAGAAAGAAAGAAAGAAAGAAAGAAAGAAAGAAAGAAAGAAAGAAAGAAAGATTGCACCTTATAGAACATTACTATTGTTAATGTAACATCATATATTATCTACTGTATTTTTCCATTCATAATGTTTGTGATTATACCAAAACTTTTACCAAAAATAAATAAATAAATAAATTACAGGCAATATTTAATTATGTATTTAATGTGCATTTAAGTATTTTATATTGACTTTTTATGTTTTTTTTTTTTTTTAAGAATTATGTGTCTTTAAAATGTAGATGTGAACATTAATGATAAGATAGATTCATATTTCAAGCTCTTGAGAGATCACCTACTTCCACACAGTATAGTTGATCACATAATAAATCAGATAGGCCTATGTGTAAAAAGGATGTCTTGTCTGAAAGAAAGAACTGGAAAAAATGACAGAATTGGAAAAATGTAATCACCCTTAGGTTCTGTTATACCCTTATAAAAAAAAAAACCCTAATTAAAAGCTAAAGGCACGTTAGTGGCAATGATTTTAACAGCAAGTAAGTCCATTGGGTTTTTCTTATTCCAATTCTGAAATGAGGGATCAAAAACATTTGGTTTATTGCTTTGTTCTGTTTTTGCTAATTAGTGATGACTAATTTTACACATAACTGTACACATTTATCATTCACAATTAGACAAATCTGTGTTCTCAGTTTTTAAGAATGTCTCTAGGTTAAGTGCTTGTATTAAAAAAGAAGAGAAAATAATGCAACCTGCAAGGGTTTTTTTTTTTCTATTTAGCCTTCTGAACCAATTCATGAACTTATGTTTTTTTTTTTTTTTTTTTGTTTTTTTTTTTTTTTTAAACATGCTTTGAGGAGAACATCCATTGTAACACTTTTTACTAGATTTAGTTAAAGGCAGACCTTTAAATCTTTGACGTCAAAGTGTTCACACATTATGTTTTATCGCATTTAAAAAGCTAGATTTAAACAAAGACGTGTCTCGAGGTGGGCTTTTTAAAGTTAAACTGTTTTTAACCTGACAAAGCATGTAAAAATGTGACGCGCATGCCACGAGACAAAGAAAAATCAGCAAGATTATCTCACAATGGCCTAACTAACACATCTTTCTAATTTATGCATATAGAATCAATATAGGTCTACCTCTGAAAGATTTTATTTTATTTTTTTTCAGAGGATTGGCTACAGTTTAAACAGTAACGTCTAGATGTGCATTGATTGTCATAAAGTCTCTGTACAAACAGGCTTCTTATATTGTCAGCATATCAATAAAGAGATGTGTTAAGAGTGTCGAATGGTGGAAAAATGGTCAGGGGTCCTTGTGCAGTAGAGCCTTTTCAATAATCCACTAATCTTTCTAATGCATATAATTGACTCTCACAGTTGGTGTCTTATTCTATTTTGCATCCAGAAATAATATATTACATTCATGTAATCCATTTAAGTCTGCTACTGAAGATATGCAGAGGGTTTCAAGATCATCTATCTATCTATCAATCTGTCTGTCTGTCTGTCTGTCTGTCTGTCCGTCCGTCCGTCCGTCCGTCCGTCCGTCCGTCCGTCCGTCCGTCCGTCCATACGCCTGTCCGTCCGTCGGCAAAATTTGACAGAAAAAAAAGAAACAGAGAAACCCGCAAGTAAAGTGATGGGAGGTTGTGTCTCATATGCCTGATCTCATTGGTTTATAAAATACCCCCATTTGTGTGCAGTGGGTTTAGTGGGGGGTCATTGAGATTGGCTGTGTCTGAAATTGCATACTCTCTTGAGTTGGTACTTATTTTGAACTCAGTGATTACATTTACATGTTTCTCACATTCAGTATGGTATCTTACCAAAGCAGCTTACACTTCTAGACAACAACCAGGACAGGTATTTAAAAGAAATGTCACATGAGCAACGGAAAATACATAACTTAATGAGAATATTCTTGTTTGTTTGGCTTGTGTCAGTCTGAGATCCAGATAAACTGCTTTCCAGGTTCCTATTGAATTGCCAGTTTCCTTACTCATCATCTCTTCTGTAGAGCAAAGCTTTTATCAGCTGCACTTGCTGGTGACAATTAGTGTCAGAAGTATGATGTGAGTAGGGGCAGTTGAGGCAAGCAGAGGGATCATGGCCTCTGATTGGAAACAGCCTCTATGCTGAGGCTGAGAGGTGGATTTGAGCCAGACTCTCTATTAGAGTGCTAAGCAAGGTCATTCTTGCTTCTGCCAAGCTGTTTCAGCCCAGGCCCCTGCCGAGGTGGAACCACGGGCCGCCAGCCAGCTCATCTGGGACACGTCTCCACATACAATGCCAGAGGTCACAGACCAGACCCAACCCTGCCATTGTCTAAAGTCGACAGCTTCCCATGGAGAGAGTTATGAGAGAGAGTGCTATGGCATTTAAAAAGCAGTAGTTATGGTGAATATGCCATTACTACATTGTAAAAAGACACAAAACGCTCAAAATTTTCTAGTGACTGGTAACATGTAAATTTTCAATTGGCCCAAGTGAAATTCTGCAAATTTAATTTCATCACTTTGCAGAATTTCACTTGGGCCAATTGAAAAATGTAGATGTGACCAGTCACTAGAAAATGTAGAGTTGGGGGGGTTAGAAATGTTTACAGTGTAGAATGTATGAGACTCTGTCAGAGGTGGTGAATGACTGAGAAAGTTTGGATGGAAACACCTTGTTGTGAGGAGACATAATTGCTTAAAGGTGTAGAAGTGCATTCTTCTACACCATTTAACTTATTCTATTAACTTTTAACACCTTTTAACAATTAACTTATTCTATTGCTTTGGTTGTAAGAGCATGTAAAACAGCATTTAAGAATAGGTAGCTATAGTCTATTAATTTAATTATGTGTCACTAAAATGAATGAAATATTAATGGATTAATGAATATTAAAAAATGCCTGAATCACGTCAGGCAGCCTTTACAAATTCACATTGAGACTACTTAAATTGGATCGGTTAAAGTTACTTAATTTCATGATGTTAAAGTTACATGAACAAATTATTAGTTATGTGGAACCTGGGGACGAAATAGCTGAAGCTTGGGGTTTGATCATATAGCATGGTAAAGTGCAAATACCTCTGTCAATTATCTGACTTATCCTCGTAAACGAAGAATTTATTATCTTTATATACATGGGAGTCTGGGACTGCCATCTTGAAAAACTACAGCAGAGAGGGACATAAAGTACTAGGCAACACGTTTCCACAATGTGTGTACGTTCAGAGTCAGTGTGACGTGACTGAAAGCAGCAGAAACGGAGGAGCAGCAGTGAGAGGAGCGAGCAGTGGGAGAAATAAGGATTTAAGTGTATTACTTCCTGCTTATCATGACGTAAAAATCGTCATTTTGCGTCACGATAAGCAAGAAGTCATATTTCATTAAAATCTTTTAGACTACAAACATTAGCTAATTATTATTCCAGGGTGTGGGACCCACTCACCCTACAGGCCTATTACAGATCAGTGGGTGGGACTTCACTATCAGAAATTGAAATCAATATCCGCCATCTTGTTTGGAAGCTAAGCTAACAAGCGCTGTGGAGATAGTAAGTTATGACAATGACGGAAGAAACTAAACATGAAATGGAAGAAGAGGATTTTGAAGTTCTGCTGCTCGAATCCTACGTTCGTGGCTATCTTTACGAGCCGCAGTATAGTTTAGAGCAGCTGAGGCTGATGGAGGAGCAGGAGGCTACTTGTCGGTCGAGAAGCCTGGACTGGGTCGAGCTCGGTGGCCTGTTGTTGCCTGTGCTCTCGGTGCGTGCTACGGCCTACGGACACAGAGTCCTTCTGCTGTAGAGAATTTCAACAATTGCAATATCTCCTAGCCTGGATGCCAGCCCGAACTCCGCCCACAACATTTTTTGGTCGGGAAGTTCGGTCTGGACTCGATCCATTGAGGAGTAATTATGATCAGTCAAAAAATGATCGGGCCAATCAAATTGCCAGGGCGGGCTTTATACGATGATGGACAGATGATCTGCAGGGACGTAATCATCACGTTATCAAAGAGCGCTTGTCAAAGATGACTGCAGCGGGAGAATTGAGATGTATAGATTCCGCTGTCGCGTCTTGTAAAATAAATCGACAGCACATTCATTTTAATAGACAAACAGAGAACTGCAATCAAGGCATTTGTCGATCGGAAAGATATTTTTGCCGTCCTTCCTACATGATTCGGGAGAAGTGTAACTTATCAGCTGGCTCTGACGGTTGCTAAGAAGACGGGACGTAATGAAAAGCCTGTGGTCGTTGTGGTTTCTCCTTTGGTGGCACTCATGGAGAAGTAAGTAAAAGAAGTAACACTCGTTATTTAACTTCTAAAATAAATAAAGTTAGGCTACGTTCTGTATTTGAAAACTGCGCTATGCAAAGGAGTTGACCCAGACAGCAAGCCAACATTGAATAAACATTGTTTTTCCATCTGAATCATCATTATGGTTGATATCGAAATTTCAATGCAAAATTAATGTTGAATCAACATTGCCCTGTCGACGAAAACCTGATGTTATTAATGTTGATGGCAACGATATTGGAACAACATTGATCTATAGTTATCTTTATGATTGATTTAGCATTGATATTTGGTTTACCGGGCGATCACTGAATGTGTTGAAAAGTAATTGAGTTATAGTTGACCGGGAAACTACACTGTTGTTGAAAAGTCATCGACATTTAGTTGAGCGGGAAATGTGATTGAAAATGCATCGACATATAGTTGACCGGGAATTATGATTGAAAATCAATAGATTTTTGGTTGACCGGGAGATCAACGGGTGTTACGTGCACCGGACCGCGGACACACGCTCATTTCTGGACCCTTGGCACAAGTGTAAAGGTAAGCTTGCTTAGCCTTGTTTGAAATTAATGAATTGTACCAAATCAAATAGGCTGTTCGTTAACAGGATGTTTGGTGTAGCGATAAATAGATTTTTGTTGTACCACGTACTGTATAAAAATCTGCCAAAAGTGCCTACTTTGTAGTTCTCTTCTAGGTTATAAAGTTAGCAAAACCTCCCGAGTCCAGTCTATTAGTGTGATTTAGCTAAAATGTCTGTAACCTTGCTACTCATTGCTTGTGTCGTGAAATCTATTAACAGACAGCACCGCATCAGTGCAGTTGGTTCCGCGCCACGTTCTCCGGCGGTCAGAAGAAATAACGGTGCCACCCGGACCACCGGAGAACGCGGCGCGGAACCAACTAGCTGGCACCCTAATATTAGTGCTCCACCTAGCGCTGTATACCCCCAGAAGTGACCGCGGCGGGCCAGAATTACACAGAAGACATGACTTACTTTACTTTTTTCAATGCAGAACGGTCTCGAGTTGTAACTGAATGCCGATTGGACCACCTCGTCGTGCAAATCCCAAAGATGAATGTACTAATGCTTATGCGATATCACAATTTTTGCGCGCACTGTTGCCTAACAACCAGGCCTCGCGTCAAGGGGGACGAGGGCGAATGTACCAATGCAAATAAATATAATCTCATGTTTAACTTAAGACTAATTTTTGCGTTGTGATTTTATTTTCTGTTTTAGGTGCTCTTACTCATCGGATGGGGACTAGGCGCCGTCACCCAAGTCCAGACCGGGCAGAAGGGACTGGACGGCAAAATATTCAGACGTCAGAGGACATGTAAATAAGATTAATTAAATAAAAAGGCTAATAAAAATGAATTTGTTTGTGTGGTTTGTTCAGTGTTTTATACGAGATTTCAAATGTTCCATTACTTTTTAACATCCTGGCTGTAGATAAAGCAGGGTATTTAAAAATGGCATTACATTAACATAAAATTAACATTTAAAAATGATTGAAATTTCATTGAAATCACGTTGATCCATAGTTCAGTTGAAATTTCAACATTGTTTCAATATTCCTTATGATTGAAATACCATTGAAATTCTGTTGATCTATGGACAGGATTTCAACGTTGTTTCAATATTAAAACAGGGTGCAAAATGATGTAGAATCAACATCAGAGTTCAATGTTGATTCAATGATTTAATGTTGATAATTTAACATTGATTTACCATTGTTTCAATGACTGTTTGCTGTCTGGGGACTTACTGCGTTGCTCTGATTGGTTGTTGGTCTACCGACTATCCAATTGAGTGCAGAGGTTTTTTTTTTCCCTGGTTCGGTTAAGACACGCCTCATAATCAAAGCCCAACGGAGAAGTTTCAGACTCATATTCTCTCTTGAATATGAGTATGACAAAGTCAGGCTAAATGTCTCCTGGAGGAAATCTCTGAATCAGACGAGCACACGGACATTTGTGTTGTTATAGTTTCGCCTGACAGAACATCCAGGTATCATGCAGTAATTCACCAAACAGAAATAAATACAAACGAGGAGTATTTCACTAATAATTTGCCAATGTAACGTGAACGGGGTTTGTTGTTGTGGAAGAAGGAGGCAGGAATCAGCGAACATTTAAACATTTTAATAGTAAAATGAACAAATACAACATGAAAGTATAAGCCAGCAGCCACTCATTGATGACTGCTGTAACGTTACACATAACAGAAACAAAACAACATAATATCAGGCCTATTTCTCTCTCGATCTGCCGTCATCGCTTCTCATTGTACAGTATGCTTTCGCTCCTCCGTGAGAGACGCGAGACCGGCACGCACCTCACAGGTGTCTTTCATTATCACCAAATAGTCTCTGTTATCACTCACGCCACCTGCCACGAGCAATGCGCCGTCCTCTTACATCCCTCACCCTCGATCGTCCTGCTCGCCATAGCCAACTAGACATTTTGTGTGATATGAATTTCAAATTCCGGTGACAGCTAATGTTAGCCTTGTAGATGGAAGACTGAATTCTCTGTTTGGGTGTAGCTTCCGGAGCAGTGCAATGCGGTGCATTGTGGGACCTGTAGTCTTTTAATGCAAATGCACCCCTTGGTTATTTTCTCTCTTTTCTCGGTCAAGAGGGCACCAAATTAAAAAAAAAAATTCTTTTACATTTCTTTTACATTTTTTACATTTAGACTACACAGAATCACTTTTAATTAAGATTAATGTTGCAATGGGTGAAATGCTCCTTTAAGTTGTCAAAATGCTCTCAAAATCGCTCTCAAAACCCTGGTATGAGGAAAAAGTAAACTTGTTTAGGGTAAGAAAATGTGAAAGGATAGAGAGCAGGGGGAAAAGACAGGAATGCCTTTTTTTACTGGTGGAGCAGTGTCAAAGCTCAAATAAGCACCTTACCTTGCTGACTCACCAAAGTATCGCCACAGGGGCCTCAGAGATGTGGCGCAAGTGAGTGATCGCTGGACTAGTTTGCCAGGCCAGACTGCCCACAGGCCAGAATAACACATGCAAGATCGAGACTGGAATCTCAGTGAGTCTGATTACTGCAAAACCCCTGGGTATAACTCCTAAAGAATGTATATAGCCTTTTCACCAGGTGCATTACATTATCTATTCATACCCTAGTTTTGAATGTTTAAAATACCCACTGTATGACACTAATGAATGAGGCTGTCATGAGGACTGAGGACTTATGAAAATGATTGTGAAGAATTCATTATTATTATTATTATTTAATTATAAAAAATTAAAATAACTTCATATATATTCATATGTCAAAAGTTTGAACGTTTTGGGGGAAAAATCCTTAAGTTTGAGAATAATAGAGCTTAAAGACAGACAGAATGATAGAACGAAATAATGTTAAATAGAATGAAGAACTGAATAATAGAACATTAGAATGAGACGATATAATGATAGATAGAATTAACAATAGAACACCATTCAGAATTAAACCTACAGTATGTAACTTCTTTGGGTTAAAAATTTACAAATTGCACGTAAAGTATATGGCTGTCACTAATGTCGACCAAATTGACTGCCACACCCACTTTTCCAGGATAAGGGGTACTAACAATGATAATTTTTAACACGCCTACCCGTGAGTCGTGATGACAATCGGGATCGAGCTGCCAAGCAATACAAAATATTGTGCAGTGCCTGGTTGTGGAAGACAGTCACTGCATATTCCTCTGGATTCCAATAGGACTGCATGGATAAAATTACTTTTTAATGACATTCCAGCTGATGAGGTAAAACATTGTCGTCTGTTCGCTTCATTTCACTGCGGATTGTTTTGTAAACAAGACTGGATTTGCAGACCGATTAAGAGTAAAGAACGTGCTGTGCCGTCTATATTGGATCTGACAAGAATTGTGCAACACACAAACTCTGGGTCGAATCATTCCGGTTGCCATTTTACAACATTGGACGTTTTTAAAACAATTTCCCCCAAGTGCATCGACGGATGAGTTAAACTCAATATATTATGCAAAACTGTTGTCCACTCACAGCAGTGGGTGTTTACTTCCAAGTCTTCAGTGCGAGACGCCCATAAAAACCGAGCGTTTTTCAGGTAGGCTCACAACTTGGGTACAAAATAGCCTATTACTTATTCATTTTGATGTTTTTGAATGCAAAAACCAAGCGAATGTCATAAGTTGACCTCTGACATCAATATAATAAAATTTAAAAAGCTAGTTCATGACCCCTTTAAAACTACTGCTTTTGGATTTCTGTTCCTGTGTGTGGTTCGTGACACGAACGTAGGGCACACTTTCCAAAATCTGCCGCGCATCTGCTATAAACAAGCACCCATTCTTAGAGACCGGTTAGTGTATTCCCTCCCTGAACCTACCTAGTCGTAGCCTGGATGCCATCCCGAACTCCGCCCACAACATTTTTTGGACGGGAAGTTCGGTCTGGACTCGATCCATTGAGGAGAAATTATGATTATTAAATTATTATATTCGGGAAAAGTGTAACTTATCAGCTGGCTCTGACGGTCGCTAAGAAGATGGGATGTAATGAAAAGCCTGTGGTCGTTGTGGTTTCTCCTTTGGTGGCACTCATGGAGAAGTAAGTAAAAGAAGTAACACTCGTTATTTAACTTCTAAAATAAATAAAGTAGGCTACGTTCTGTATTTGAAAACTGCGCTATGCAAAGGAGTTGACTTATGCGTTGCTCTACTATCCAATTGAGTGCAGAGGGTTTTTTTTGTCCTGGTTCGGTTACGACACGCCTCATAATTAAAGCTCAATTGAGTGGTTTCAGACTCATATTCCCATTATAATATGAGTATGACGAAGTCAGGCTAACCTAGTCGCCTTTTTCCTTTAGAACTCCACAAGGCAATTTTAAGTGTTTGAACTGTACAGCATGTAACTTTATGCTCACAGATAACTTTTAATAAATTATTTTAATAATTTACACATCCCAGAACAGGCAGGATATACAAAGTAAAGGGCAGAATCACTTTTTTTTATCCACTTTTATTTTGTATTTACTGACGTGCCCTTGTGGGCTGCTGTGGGCAAAACTAAGCGACAACTACCCAGAATTCTTGAGCATAAATGCGCTATCAGAAAGAATGATGACAAGTTGCAAGGCATTTTAATTATGTGGGACATGCTGCCAATATGCTCAAATTCATGGGCTTAGAGCTTGTCAATCAGGCTCCAAGAGGGGGAGACCGTGAGAGCTGCGTCCTGCAACGAGAGGCTTATTTATTGACTTAAATATATTAAGTATATTAAAAATATAGAGGTATATTTTTAACTTAAACACATGTATCTCGAATGGAATGAATGAAGATCTGTCATACATATTTTTATATGTATTAAAGTCGTTGTCTTTCATTAATGGACTGTTAGAAACATTAGTGACAATATTGGACTAGATCTATCTTTAATATTATTGGTTGGTGTTAATATGGGTGTATCAATGGGTGTGGGCATATAAGATTAGCTACATTGTGATCTTGCTGCACACTGAAGAAGGCACACGTCTCTGCAAATAAAAATAAAATAAAAATTACATATGCATAGTGTGGCCTCTCTCCTATATTGCATATTCTTGAGTTTATTAGGGTATACATTGAGTGACGTCTGCTCCTATTCTCAGTTATAATATAAAAGAAAACAATGATGAATATGACACTCAAAATAAAACTTGAGTTGAATTATAAACAGTAGAACACTCACCACATGGGAGGAAACAAAAAAAAAATGCGAACCAAATAAAAATCCCAAATATTCAAACCATACGATTATATTTCAAACACACAAACCAATCATAAAAAATAAGAATAAACTGTGAAATGTCTACTTTTTTATATGTGCCCACCTTCAATCAAAATAAAATATTGTGCTTTTGTAAAATAAAGAAAATAAACGTTGTGTGCGTTCTGCCTCTCCGTCTCCGTAAACTTTTTTTTTTCTGGAGCACGTTTCTAAACTTAAACAAAACTCAGCAAATATTATTCACCCAGGCATATATGTTTATAATCATTTACGTTTGTACTTTTAAATTATCTAATTTAAAACTAAAATAAATATTATCTGTTTACGTATTCTAAACAAAAGATAGATATCAGCCGTTATCGTTCTTACAGCTCATTATTTTCCTAATGTGACACACCCACGGAGAGCGCACTCAATTCAAACACAAATGATCTGAAGCAACACATTGAGACGTGTAAACACCCACATAAACTCAGTAAACACACTACATTTAGTCCGATAAATTGTATTGTGAGGCTGTAAGGAATAATCCTGGGACATTTACCTACCTCGGAACAAGTGCTGGTTTATTTTCACGGTGAGGAGCGAGGAGCTGAGAATTTTGTAAGTGTTTTATTTTTGTGCTTTGTTCTAATCACGATATATAATAACGTTAGTGTCTGTAGATGCAAAAATAGCCTGGCTAGATGCTGGGCAGAATGAACGGTACAATGCTAGACAGAATGAATATAGGTTGAATGAACAATTGAACGGTGGACAGAGTGAACAATAGAACACTGTGGCCGCGAGAGATACGAAATCAGAGGCGAGAGATACCAGACCGGTGCGTCATCAATCACGCCACCAGCCTCATGCCGTTCTCCCAAAGCCCACTGCCTCGTACTGCTCGCCACAAACACTAAACAGAATGCATGATACAATGCTAGTCAGAACAAACAACTGGACGCTGGACAGAATGAATGATCGAACACTAGAGAGAAGGAACGATTGAACGTTAAACACTATGAACAATAGAATGCTAAACAGAATGAACAATAGAATTCAAGACAGAACAAACAACTGAACGCTGGACAGAATACATGATAGAACACTAGATAGAATAGTCAAGTCAAGTCACATTTATTTATATAGCGCTTTTCACAATACAGATTGTATCAAAGCAGCTTCACAGTGATAACATGAAAGTAGTACAACACAGATCGATAATATTGTTAAATATTAAACATTAAATATTAAATAACCCCAACTAAGCAAGCCAAAAGCAAGCCAAAAGCAAGGCGACAGTGGCAAGGAACCAAAACTCCATCAGTTCCTTAATCCAAAACAAATTTCTCCTAAGGGAGACAATAAACGCTACCTTGAACCTTGAACCTTGAGATTGGATGGAGAAAAAACCTTGGGAGAACCCAGGCTCAATCGGGGGCCAGTTCTCCTCTGGCTTACATTCATATTGTTTATATATAAATATTAAATATAAATATTGTTTATGTATAAAACGGCGCCATAACATATCGCAGGCGTTGAGTCGTCTCTTCACAGGCGTTGGTCTTCTCATCAAAGGCGGTGGGGTATCCGAAATCCCTGTGAGAGGCTGGATACAAAACTGGACCTGACGAACGCCATTTTTTTTTTATAACTGACATAATGCAGTCAGATAGACAGATTTACTTATTTAGTAATTTGTTTAGATGTAGATCTGAAGTTCTGAAGAACTTAAATCTGTCAATTTATTATCACAATTATTATGTCAAACGATTCTGTAATGAATTAAAAGCTACTTTTAAGTTAAAGGTTCAATCAAACAAGATGGTAAAAATGAAAACATGTTCCTCTTCTCTCCAAGGTTGCCTTGGTTTGAGATGACGAGCTCTCATCCTCTTTTCACTGTGCATCTGATTCCAGACAAAGACAAATACATTGCTGATTGAAGCTGAGAACGTGAAGATGTGATTGACGTGTTTGTACAAATGTTTACACATTATCCCC
This sequence comes from Cyprinella venusta, assembly GCA_038021265.1. NCBI lineage: Eukaryota > Metazoa > Chordata > Actinopteri > Cypriniformes > Leuciscidae > Cyprinella > Cyprinella venusta. The sequence goes on from CM075864.1 coordinate 30,045,582, forward strand.
TCTGATTAGTCACAGCGCTCTTGGATGGGGTTCAAGAAAAGGAAAAAAAAATAGCACCTGTGTGCATGTGTGAGACCGTATGGAAGTATGTGTGACTTTTAGCTTGTGCATCTCCACCTCTTTAAAAGCTCCCCCATCATATACGATTAGAAAGGGCACATCTAGCCTCTCATGTCAGGGTTAGAAATAACAGTATTACATATCCCACATTCATAAATTTAAACACTCCCCAATGAAATATTTAGTGTGACTAAAGGGAAGCAAGGATGATGTTGAATGATTTGACATGTGTCTCTGTAACTTGGCTATTTGAGGATGGTAGCTTCAGTCTGTGACAACAGAAGACATTCTCCACAGACAGATCTGTTTTAGTTTTGCCTGTTCTGTCTGAGAGCTGAGTCACAGCCATGTTTGCACTGACTTGGTATGTCTATTGTTTTTGTTTTTTTGTTGATTTGTTTGAAGTGACTGCTGAGTAACACCGGGTCCGATTTCATTATCCGTGGAAAACAAAAAAAATGCTTTTGACACTGTTAGATATGTCCTCAAAAATAGATGGCAGACAAGAGTAGGAGGATAAAATGATCCTGCAGAAGGTTTTAGATGTTATGTGAAATATTCAAGGTTGCAGGTTTAATAGCAGCATTACTTGCAGTATTATTATTATTAGCTATCACTCATTTACATAAACATTTATTAAGAATATTTAAATACTTAATACAATCCAATTCTATTTTATATTACGCTCTGTAGCCTATAATATACCTTATAATTTATATAGGTAACACTTTACAATAAGGTTGAGTTTCTTAACGTTTTTCCATATAACTCTGCGGACTCTTTCTTATTTCATACAAATTCATACAAACTGGAACCATCTTGGAGATCAATTATTGTATTGAAATAATTTAGTATAATGAAAATTACATAGGAGAACTTTATTATATAACTGTAAAGTACCAATTTAGCTTAGGGTCCAATTCTCACTATTAACTTACTTATTAGCATATTAGCATATGCTAGTGCATAGGATATTGATTGTTTATTAGATTTAATAAAGCCACATATTAATACCTTATTCTGCATTTTACCCAATTGCTGCCCAATATCTAAACCTAACTGTTTTACAAACTATTAATAAGAAGTAATTACTCCTAATTAATTAGGAGTAATTAAGAGTGCTATTAAGGACACTCATTGGCTGTGCTGCGGCAACTGCAGGAACTTATTGCGGGACAGGTAAGACGTACAAACCAATCAGGTCGCTTCGCACCCGCATGCATCAGAACTCACCAGAATGTGAGTGGCTTATAGCTATATAAGCCCCCATTTTGCCATAGAAATCAGACTTAATCTCCTTTAGCAAGACCTCCTTGTTTGAGAAGCCTTCTTCACCGCCATCGAAAACAAAACCCCGTTCTAACAAAAAGCTGGTACGAGTTCAGCACTGCAGAACACGAGGTTTCCCCTTGTCTAGAAGTATTCCCATCAAACGAACTTGAGTCACACAAACGCACAGGAGCCGCTAAACCCGTACCTTTATCTGAAGCACCAGAAAAAGATGTAGGCTTAGATTTAAGTACATAACAGTCAGCTTTCCAATGACCCCGTCTATGGCAATATTGACAAATTTTATCTGAGTCATGCAAACTCAGTGTGTGGTGGGGTGGTGATGGCACAGTGGATAAGACACATGCCTTTGGTGTGAGAGACCCGGGTTCGAATCCACTGTGAGACACCAATGTGTCCCTGAGCAAGACACTTAACCCCTAGTTGCTCCAGAGGCGTGCGACCTCTGACATATATAGCAATTGTAAGTCGCTTTGGATAAAAACGTCTGGATTATGAGCTGGGCCTATAGAATGAGGCATTTAGCCATGGTGTGCAGGTTGCTCAATCTGAAGTTAGTAAACAAGACGTTTTACACAAAAGTTGCAATTAGTAATTAGATAATTGTGAGAATTGGACCCTAAACTAAAGTGTGACCAACTGTAAATACAGTGTAATACAGTGTTCATCTTGTCACTAGGTCGATAGTTTTGTACATTATGATATGGATAAACTTTCTTAGCAGAAGTACAGCTAACATACAGGTATAAGATATTTATATCATAAACTTAAAATTAAATCTACATTTCTTATCTTATCTTATTTATTTGTTTGATAAGAAGCCATGTTATGAGAAGAATAATGCCAGTAAACATAGAAAAATAAAATGAAAAGAAGTACTTTCATCATGAACGTTTTTTTTTTTTTTTTTTTTTTTTTTTACATTAACCCAGCAGTCGGGAATCAATGGCTCACGAGCCATACCTGGCTCTTTGGCAAAAATCATGTGGCTTGCGAGGTCTCTCACCCTTTACCAACAAACGAGCAAAACAAACAAATTAGACACATCAATAGAGATCGGCTCTCTGCAGAAAAATCTGTTGCATTTCCCTTGTAGCACAGTTTACCGAAGTTAGTTAAACATTTATGATAATAATTATATTCATGTTGAACCGGCAAAAGTGCGTATTCAGTGCCGTTCGCGTTGTTAAGGCTTCATTATGCTTCTGCGTCAACTCATACGGCATTGTGGCCATTTCATGGTTCTGAAAAAAAAAAAATGGCTCTTTGGTCAAAAAAGGTTCCCTACCCCTGTATGTATTAATTAATCTAGGTTCATGTACGTTTTTTTTTTTTCAGTATGTATTTTTTCCTACTATGGTAGTCAATGGGGAATGAGATCTGTTTGATTAAAACATTCTTCCAAATATCCCTTTGTGTTCAGCAGAATAAATAAACACATCGAGATTTGGAACAACATGAGGGTGAACATTTTTGGGTGAACTTACCCTTTAACTTGTTCTAATTAATCATTAACCAAGGGACAGCAAACAACAAATACATACACATCAAATTTCAGGAGTTGAAAAATCATGAGTTTGGCAAAAAAGTGTGAAAGAGTTATTTTTTTTTTTTTTTGAGTTATTTTTTTTAACTCTGACTACAGTTTGTGTTATTGGATACTCCCCGGCTGTGTTGTATATTGGAGTTCATTCATTGGTATTCAGGAGCGTGTTTTAACACTACACCTGGAGTTATTTTTGAGAAGTGCGCCACGACACGACGCTGCTGCTGCACAAAGGAATAATGGACTTATGTGCTTCGTTGTGAGGTAGGTAAAAGTGTATGTAAAACTATTTAAAAATGTTCTATATTTTCTGGCAAACACGTTTGGTCATCGCGTAGCTGTTACATATAGGCTAACTTAGTTATACTGTAAGGTCAATGACTATGACAAACTTGCTGTTGAACGTTTGTTTACTTGTTTCAAATTTTGAAATGGCTATTTGCGTGGGGTTTTTGTAAACGAGTGAACATTAGCTAACAGTCTTTCACCGGGTTTCTGAAAATGCGTGTTTTGCAGTGAAATTGTTGCATCAACGCATTACAGGCATACGTGGTTATAAAATTGCAGTGTCTAACATTACCCTGGAAAATAAGATATAGCTGTGCTGTGAAACGTTAGGCCTGCAATGATTTGAATTGTAACATCTATCACGCGATGTGCGTGAATGAATGGTGCTAGATTATATTGTGCCTCATACTGTTGTTTTTGTGATCTTCAGATATGACTGTCCTGCAGCAAGCGGTTGAAGGTTACTCCTCCTCAAGTCTGAACCAAATGGATTTGCTCAAATAAAGGCAGTAAATCAAAAATATGGTGTTCAGTGTTGTAATTTCCACACAAAACATTATATTATGTTAAATAAATGTTAACTCTAAGAAGTGTTAAACTAAACTTTTTTTGAAGTGCCTGTGACAAGTGAGTGGTATGTGACATTATAGTTCATAACTCAGTATTGTAGTCTGTTATAAAATGCAAGTTTTGTTTATATTAAAACTTATATTATAATACATATTAAGTTCTGCCACTGTTTAAAATTAGAGTAATATTAAGAAGTTGAATGCAGATAATACTAATCTTCGTCTGTATGGGTTAATTATTCGTCGATCGTTTGGTTATGCCTTGGGGTTGCAGTAAGGGGATTCCGGCGCGCAGCGCTTCTCTTCCTCATTCAATACAGACGAGTGAAGGCGAGAGCAGCGTGTGTGCGAGTTTCTTTACTTTTCTCACTATTTCCCCCCTTTTTAAGGTAATGACCACTCACAAAGCAATGTAAATATTAACACATGTTGATAGTAGGCCACATTTCTTTATGTTACTGTGGTTTTATATGAGTAAAAGAGATGTTTTACATCGTGAAAGAGTTGTGCTAATTGAGAGGTCACGTTATGCTAGCAGCCGGAGACCGCGTGCTCATCGTGTCCGAGTCCCGCTATATATGAGTGTTAACTTTATTGTTGGTGATTAAGTTAGCTACTGATGTCCACATATTTTTGTTGTAAGATTTATTGTGAATTTATCACTATAAGGGTGAGTTTGTGTCATACTGAGACAATACTGTTAAAAGTATAATTCATTTTAATGGTGAGAACTAATGTAAAAATGAGTATTAATGTGATTTGATAACTTTGTTAAAAACTTTGTTAAATTTACTTTTCATGGTAATTTGGTTAAAAAGATCATTTAGAAAGCATTAAGAAGATATTTGTGACTGTGGTCCTGAATCTGATGAGTAATACTGAAATGTATGTTTTCTTGTATACACTGTTCAAAAACTCATTCAATTCAGAAGAGTGAAGGCGAGAGCTGCGTGTGTGCGAGCTGCGAGTTTCTTTACTTTTCTCACTATTTTTCCCCTTTTTAAGGGCACAACATTACTTTTTAACACTGGTAATGTGTTTATATAATTATTTTTAGAGTTACATTTACTCTCCTTAGGATTAGTATTTTAGCTCCATAAAAAAAAACTCTAAAAAAGTGTTCAAAATTCAACTCCAAGAGCCGAGTTATTTTAACTCTGTGCTGGAGTCTAATTAATGGTCTCACATGTACACTCAGATTGAGTTGATTTTAACTAACAGAGAGTTTATTCCAAAAAACAGAATTTGCTGTGTACTAATGACACGTTTATGTTTATTTTTTCGTAGTTAAATATGATTTATTATGTGTATTCAAGCAAAATTTCCTGAAACTTCCCAAAATCCAAGGCATACAGAATAAATCAGTGGTGGTAATGTGAAATGACTTCACCTACATGCATGTGCCATTGAATTATTAAGCACTTCACTGGGGATAACCGACTGTCGTTATAGTTCCCTCCGTAGCAGTCACAGATAAGCGTGGCTGATTCTTTTTGAGTTTGCAGAGCTTTGGGTGTATGGTGGCGCAGGGAATTCACTTCAGCGACTGCAGTCAGAGATAAGAGGAAGAAAGGGATATGTAGATGTTCTTTGCTGGGAAAGGATATGGAAGAAAAGGTAGGCAGAGTGATTCTACATTTCACTCTCCACCAACAGTGTGGCCTGCATAATGATAACTTTCTCAAAGTGAACAAAGGCATCAAAAGGATTGAGAGAGGCAAGGATTATTTAAATGCTAGGTGTATTAAAAGTCCTGGTGTGCCTTTCCATCCCTAAAGTTATCCGGGGGAAAAAAAAAGAGAAAAGAAGTAGTAACACAGCTCAGTTTTAGCCTGCTGAAAAGCATGTATTCACAATGGAATCAGCAGTGTTAAATAGCAGCTGACTAAGGGGCAGAGATAAAAAGGCAGTCGTTCATTCAAGCTAAGCCAGAATTAGCTCATGTCATGCAAGAAAGGCTGCGAGAAAGTGATAGGATGTACCCGGCTCTAAATTCTAGTTATGTCACTAGTTTATCTTGGACACACAGTTCCTGAAGTCTGAGGATGGGACGTTTCATTTAATATACAACACCTGACAGGCATTTGTTCTCTTTGGGTGGATTATTCAGTTGCATATGGTGTGAATATTACAGGTATTTTCCATTGATCTGTCATGCTTAGATGATGAATTGCATGTCTGTCTGTGATAAGTACAAATTTGGCATGAAACTGAAATTGCGATGAATTTCCTTCCCTTTTTTGACGAATATCCGAGTAAAACGTTTCGGGTTACATCTGTAACCCTTGTTCCCTGAGAAAGGGAACTTGAACTGCATCAAATGACACTTTGGGGGAATCAGAGTAGTGACTCTAAAGCATGAATGAAACTAAGCCAATCTTGATTGGTGTTGCGTCATGACGTAACGTGTGACGGCATAAGCAGAAGCTACAAAGATACGGCGGCATACAACAGTGTTATCTTCTCTAATGACGCAAGCGCTACCAGGCAGGGGAAGGCATGGCGAAGGAACGCAGTTCCTGTTCCCTTTCTAAGAGAACAAGGGTTACAGACGTAACCCGAGACATTCCCTTTCGAGGGAACTCAGACTGTGTCTAATGACACTTTGGGGGAATGAGTACCCACTAGGGATGTGCGGTATACCGGTATTGCAAAAATACCGGTATATAATAAGTTTCAAATGGTACAATATCATAATTTTCTTAAATTCGGTATTTAATGTGCTGCTGTTCCGAAGTTCTCCACTAGGCGGCAGTGCCCTACCGAAACTGACGCGGGTCACGCGAAACCGGCAAACAAATGAACACGATGGATCAAACGAAGCTCATTCGAATTTATTTACCCCCGAAATGAATAGATAGAGAGAGTAGTATCGGTGAAACAAGGCATTACTTTGCCTGCTAAAGTAATGAGAATAGTAAAGAAACACACCTCAATGAACCACTCTGCAAACGTTGCTTTCAATGAAGTGTTGCCATGGGAGGCAACACATAAGATCTGCTGAAGCGCTCGTCAGTTGCTCATCCTGACTTGTTCAAAGAGTTCAGAAATCGACTGATGAGTTCACCATTCAACTGATTTAATTTAGTCTTTTATTGAACACTGAACAGGGCACATACATAAGAGCTTATCAATTAAATAATGATACGGTAAACACGAAAGCTCAAATCTTCTTGAATGACACGCTGGAACCAATTCGGTTTCATCATGTTTGCAATTTCAAACAAACATATTAATTTAATTTGAATTAAAAAAGAATAAAAGTGATAGTCAAATGAATGGCATTATTGCCGCAGTGGCGACCCAGAGAGAGAGGAGAAAGGAGAGAGAGATGGTAGTAATATGAATATTAATAATATTAGCCAACAATTAAGCTACATTTGTCAACATTCATTAAGAAACCTGGCCTAACAATATAGCATTGATTAATCTAGATCAATCAGTAATAAAATGATCTAAAAATGTAATATACTAATACATGTTTAGCATCTTAACATTACTTTTTGCAATGCATTATGTGCATAATCTGAACCCAAACACAAACAGTAACCAAACCAAGACGAATAAACGCTATAAATGTTAATAATTCTCTGTTGATGCATGACAGCTAATGGTTTACGAAGTTATTTCATTATTCCGTTATTATTTGTTTTGTATTTTTATCTTTGCACATATGGTAGTTGAGAGTTTCAAGCAGTGTTTAATAAAATTGTTTCAGTTCACTTAAATGTAGACTCTTTTCCCCCCCAACTGTGGTATCGATTTAGTATCGATACCGAGGTATTAGGTTCTGGTATCGTACCGAATCCAAAATTGTGGTATCGAGCCATCCCTAGTACCCACTATGCCACAACGCGCCCTGCCTGTCCTAGTGTGAATCTGCTCACAGGCACACTAGAGAACACAAGAGTGCCGTGCGTAGACAGAATCTCCAGACTGTAAAACCCTAATAAAGGTGTGGGAGGTGGCCCATCCTGCCGCATCACAGACCTCCTGGATCGGGGCCCCTGAGCAGAGGGCTCTAGAGGACGCCATACCTCTGGTTGAATGAGTCCTCACAGCCAAAGGTGAAGGCAAATTGTGCACCTGGTAGGCCAAAGAAATAGCATGGAAAATCCAGGTCAATCCAGCAACTGGTCTGACTTCCGCCATGAAGAGGACCTCTAAATATAAAGCACCTGGAGATCTCCTACCCTCCTCAGAGAAGTAATGGTCAAAAAAAGGTTCCTGGCCTCAGCTGACTCCACCTCACGCTCTCTACACCAATAGGTAAAGATATGGATCCCACTCTAAGCCATACAATTTCCTTGTGGAGGAAGCTCTAGAGTAGAGTATGGTCTACACTACTCCAGCTGATAGGCCGGCCCCTGGGTACTGTGCCCCCTCAGGGGCCAGACCCACAGTTTCCATAACTTGGACCGAGGGTGAAATATTGAGGGCTGGCCACAATGGGGCTACCAGCAGTAGACTGATCCCATCACGACGAACCCTCTCTAGAACTCCTGGGAGCAGAGCGATCGAGGGTAATGAATACAGACACAGTCTCGGCCACGGCTGCACCATGGCATCCACCCCCAACGGGGCTGGATGAGTGAGGGAGAACCACAGTGGACTGTGGGTCCAAAGAATAGGTCCACTTCCACTGGGCCGAACCTCTGATTTATTGACGGCCAGACATGTTCTGGAAAAGAGGATGACAACCCCTACTACTCAGCTTTCTCCACAGAACAAGTGCCTGCTTGCTTAGCTTCCAAACAAGATGTCTGACAATATGTGTACATTCTGTGAGTGAAATGGGTGGGTGGTTGAATAGCCTCTAGCCAAAAAAGTCCTCAGATAACACAAAATGACGATTTTTGCATCATCTGAGAATTTTTAGCAGACAATAAATACATAAATCTCTTGTCTCAGGGGAATATGAGGGTGGAAAGCATGGTAATTTGAAAATACTACAGTTTTTTTTTTTTTTTTTTTTTTTTTTACTAATGCAAAGCTTAATGCTAAATCCTGAAGTATCCCTTTAAAAACATAATTAAATGGTGCAAATAAAAAATCAGTTGGTGGTATAAATCAGTATGGCGGTGCTATAAAAAATAGTCTGCAGAAACTCAAGGTATATTGATTGAATGATTTTTTTTTTTTTAATTATTATTTCTCAGAAGAAATTCATTCTCAATTTCCTCTACTCTCTTCACTCTCTCACACATTGGTGCCGCACAAGGTTGCCACCTGAAAGGGACGTTTTTGTTCTGACCTCCTTCTGTTAAAAAGGGGGTTGTCCTTGGCAGGGATGTGTATGGGACATGGATGCATAAAGTGTATTAAAAACGAAGTGCAAAGTCCTGAAGGTTAATTTACTCTTAACTCTTTTTAAGTATCTGTCTGTAGGGGCTTCATTAGCGTGACACACTGGATGCTGGAGAGGACGAGATTAACATTGCAGGGGAGATATATTTCCCATTCAGACTGTCCGTCCATCTATTCTCAAACCAAAATGGGCATCACAAACGCACATGCTCCTGTGCACGCACACACATACACAACATCTGGAGTTGACTAGTTGAACCACATAATGGGCAAGGACAGCTCAATGGCAGTGGGATGCAGCCAACAAGGGACTTTTTTTTTCCATTGTGCTTTTAATTAAACCCATATCCCATTTGTATCTGTTGTGATATCCTTGGCTGAAAACAATTACAAGGGAAATATTTGATTGTGGTCACACTCCAAGTACATATTTTGCATTATGCAGTGTGTGCACACGATCCGACTTCTGAGCTTTATGTCTTTTTGTTAATCAGCATTGTCATTGTATCTCATTACCAACAAAATAGCATTTCCGATGGCGGCTTAGAAGTTGATTCTCATAATCAAACAGCTTGGCAATCAAAACGTCCCTAAATGAATGATACCATTTCAGCTCCACTGCTCAAATGCATTGATACTAGAGTTAATCACATTTTGCTCTGTCTTACTGTTCTAATTTAAACACTATTGAAATAGGAAGTAATTAATGACCATTTAATGACAGATTCACTGTAGAGTTTGTGTTCTGTAACCAGAAATGCTCAGAGAATATGTTAGAAAATGTCAGTTTTGATTCTTATCAATTTCTTATTATTCTTAGTTTTCTTATGATTTTTATTATTCTATATTTATAGAGGGAGGGAGGGGGGGGGGGGGGGTCTTTGCAATTATAAGCAAGGGAATCCAGGTTTTTATTTAGGTTGGATTTTTTTTGTTGTTGTTGTTCTCCTGTTTGCTTTCCTTTCCCCCCCAACAGCACTGTATTGTTCATTGAAACCTGGCCAGAGGGATCAATAGACTGCTTCTAGACTTTGTTTCTTGTAACTGTGTAATGGGGGAGAAATCCCCAATGCCTGAGTGGAGAAAGGGGAGAGGCCCCACTCTCGAGTATCGATCCTATTGCACAGACTTTAAACAGACCAAGGGCAACTCCCAGCACCTGTTTGCTCTCAGCATCTCTCTCTCTCTCTCTCTCTCTCTCTCTCTCTCTCTCTCTCTCTCTCTCTCTCTCTCTCTCTCTCTCTCTCTCTCTCTCTCTCTCTCTCTCTCACACACACACACACACACACACACACATATTTTACACAGGGGTAGGACATTGCAAATGAAGAGAAGACCAGCAGGCTGGAAAACTCTTAGAATGTTGAGGAGAGATAAAAGTGCTTTGTTTCCATTTCAGATAAACTCTAAAGATAGAACCAAGGGATTATGAAGAAAGAATAGAGGAGGGCGAAAAAAAGCACAGGTACACATTTATCTACTGTAGGCTTTATCTCTACACTCATGTAGAGTGTACTTGTGTAGTGTGGGAACAAAATCCCCCAACAGAAAGGAGACAGCAGCACTCTTGATTCCAGCAACCCTAGTGCAGTGGCTCTCAAATGGTTGAGCTTCAAGACCTCTATTTTACAGCAGATCAAGTGTTGACACATTACTAAAGTTGTTTACTGCACAAAACAAAAATAACCTTAACCTGAACTAAACCTAAACAAATGTATAAACAGTTACAAAAAGTTATGTAATAAATCTGAGACGACAAGGGAAATTGTAAAAATGCATGGTAATGGAAAACAACAGCAGAACCTAACACCATAACGTGTGCAACTCATTGGGACACTTGTGGAGGTAGCGTCAGTTTGCTTGGTGTAAAATTTGTGTTGATGATTTTGTTTTAATATTTTCTTTACATTTAGTTTTCCCTGTTGTATGTGATTACAAACTAGTTCCCTGAAGGGAACGAGACGCTGTGTGACGAATGAGACCTGAACAGAATAGCGTAACCTTTTTCGATTGTCTGCAGGACCCACTGAGATACATTTGAATGGCTTTTCCACTCTGCCAAAAAAATCCGGACCCCTCTACAGAGTGAGCAAGAGCCCTTGGGACCGTCTATGCCGGTGGCATCAAGACTTCTTCAACAAAGCCTTCTTGGCGTTGGTGACTGTCCTTAGATCAGTGTTACCCCTCGAAGACTTCGCCTGAGAGCACTGCATCTCGTCCCAGTTTTGCTGTGGAGCACGAGATGCGACACTCTGTTTCTGCCCACTTACTTGGCTGTCTCCTTGGTGGCATGGAGAGACAGATCTGCTGCCTGATGAAGCTCTCAGATAATGTCGCACTTATCTCCACCCCTTCAATGACAGACATCTTTTAACAGCTCAGCCTGATAAGCCTGAAGTATTTACATAGTATGCAGGCAAGCTGCTTGACCTGCGGCCGAATAAGCTTTGCCCACCAGCGCCGAAGTGTTTCTTAAAGGCTTGGTTGGAAATGCCGGTGTCTTAAACTACAGTCAATCTACCCTTTTGGAAAATTAGTTCAAATTAGCTACACTACAAGTTACTGTCAAAAAAGTAGCTAGCTACATTGAAACTACTTTTGCTTTTTTGGACAACGTATATTATTAAGTGTCTGAGGAAAGTAAAATATTTAGTGTTTAAAACAATGCAATACAATTATGAGTTCAAAGAGTATTGTTTTATTACACACAACACTCAAATATCTCAGACTGTTTGTCAAAAGTGCAAAATTGCAACAAATACAACATTGCAAGAACAAAATACACATACAACGTAAATTGCATGTAGAACATTTTCTCAAAAATACTGAAAATGAGTGCAGGAGAAAACACACTTTCTAAACTGTTGCTCACTCACCATAATGATATAGTTAGTAATACTATAGTAGTATAGTATAACTACTATAGTAGCTGACACACTTGTACTTTGGGAGTGCTTTTGTTTCCTGGTCGATGAGGTCACCTGCCTATGACGTTCCGTCAAGCCATCGGATTGATTTCATACGTGCTTCATGACGTACTCACGCAGGGCGTTCCCACAGCGTTTTCACTCAGCTCGAGTTCCCTGATTGGGAACCAGTGTTACTCACGTATGGAGAGTTATTAAAGTAACCTCCGCATGTTTTCAGGCTTCCAGCTTCACTCTCTACAATGTGTGTGTGTGGAAAGAGCATTAGGAAAGAGCTCCATCACAAAATGTTCATCATATCAGGGGGTCTTTGGTTAAATAATAATACAAAAAAAAAAAAAAACTTGTTGAATTAGAGTATGGACTACATACTTTGTATATATGTATATAACCCAGGACCTTACGCATATTAGCAGCAATTTCTTTAGAATCCACATGCTGTAACTGTCACAGACTGCATTTCCCATCATCCTCCCTGGCACCTACTCATCTAGAGCACACACACTAAGTAATTGCTTCAACTTATCTGACGTTACAGACCTACCTTGTGACTTTTCTGCTTGATGTCCCTGACTACCTTGCTAGGTAAGGTAAGGTATTTCTGTAAGACAAAACCTCAGTTTTTTCTAAGTTAACAATAAAATTGTATCTCAAGTGCTAACGATCTCAATTATAATCACTTACCCATTTATACATTGTGTTCTTCCCTTACCTGCAAATAAACCTACCTGTTCGAATTTTACCTCTGTTCTGGTCATTGTGTCCAAGCCTGAGCGTGACAGTTACATAATAATCCTAATATTGTTTAATAAGCAGAAATACTTCAAAAAACAGTTCTGACATGACACAACTTGAAAGCTCACACCCTATCGGACACTCGTAGCAGCAAATAGTACACCAGAAAATGTTGCTGATGCTTCAAAGTGTCAAATAAATCCCTGTTCATGTGGCTAAAGGTTAGTCTTTGATCTCTGGAGAGGGCGAGGATTAGTATGTCTCACCTTTAAAAGAAGCAGAGAGAAATGGGAAAGGCTGGCCATGTGATTCCTGCCTGAGTAAGGTAATAAGGACAGAATAAAAATGATCTGCGTTTTGGCGTAATAGAGTTGTAATAGACTTGCTCTCTGCAGGAGACACAGGAAAAATAGATTGACGTCCCACAGAGAACAGTCTCTCCCTGTTGGGGTTTCCCTTGGGATGGAATGCACACGTTCATTCAACCTCCGTCTGCCAGAGCAGTCATCTATCATTCTACATTCTACCGTGCAACTGCTTCTTTAGAAATTGGGATCGAACCTGCCACGACGACCTGCATAAAGATTTCTGATTAGGATCAGCTTCCTTTCGCATGTTCAATATGCCTGATGGTGTGGATAGTTTTGTTCAGTTGAGCTTATGAGCTCCCTGATGTAAAAGTGAGTCTATACCAGACTGCAGGTGTTTATCTATAATCAGTTCATAATGAATGAGATATATTCCTAGAGAGAGATCGCTGATCCTCCTTGCAGATACTTGATATATATTGGACAGACTCTATGAATCTGCAGCTTTTATTATATGAAGCCCATTCTTCTGCTCACACATGCTAGAATTAAGCTTCCAGTCTCTCCTCTATTCCTTACTGTTGCTCTCCACCCACAACACATTCTCTTTAGAGTCAAAAATGCTTAAAAATGAATAAAGCTTGAAGTGAATTTACCAGAAAGTCCCTCTTTTGTTTAGAGTCAATAACATGTCATACATTACTGGGCTCAGATCAGTCAGCCAGAACATCCAAAGACATTTACATCACATCAGCCCATTCCACGATACAGGTAGCATTGTAACTATTAAAATGGATATGGGATAAGATTAAGTACTACCCTGATGAAATGTGACACACTGTAATGAAAAAAAGACAGAGAGAGAGAGAGAGAGAAAGAGAGGGGTACATACATTCACTATCTATTAATCATTTAACGCCACCTTAATAACACATTTATCAGATGACTGCAAAAATCAAAGAAGTTATTAAATATTAAAGTCGCAAGACCAACATTACACAGTCAAGTCATAAATCATAACAATTATGAATAATTTACATATGTGCATATCATTCCTCTGGTCTTTTTGGCCTACTGTAGATTGATCACTCAAGTCGCAGGAATCAATCTCAATAAAGTATGATCATTGAGGAACGTATCTCACTTGTGTTAAAAGTTGAAGTTTTATTTTCAATAGATTTTTGGAGGTTAATAGCACAAGTTGCACTGATTATTACAACAATTCAACAAACAAAAAACCTTTAGAAAGCATCTGCCTTCATTGTCTCCCCCGATGTGTTGTTCAGGCTCCTTAAAACAATTGCTGTCTTTTCCATTCCTTCATTTGGGTCTGATTGAGGGCTTCAGCTGCGATTAGATCGATAGCTCACAGTGAATACAGGACTGACTCAGTAAATTGGGTTCTCTTGTTTAAGTTAACAGAAGACTTCAATGTGATTTTTATTTTGTGGCTTTTGGCCCAAACTGAATAAAACATTCTCCAACGGACCACCGTCTGAGAGGTTACTCTGTTAAATAAATAAGTGCTTAAAGGGGAAAAGATAAGACATGGTGATTTATCTAACTAAAAGGAAGTGCAAAAGTGAAGGGGGGAGACAAATCCCACTTTGGAACTAAAACCAATGGCAGATTTTTAATATTCATCTCTGAGATTTTAAAATCTTTTTTGAATGTGTGACCTCTAAGATGCCCGGATATGCTGAATCATCAGTAATTACAGCTGACTATGCATGGTTAAGGTACAAATCCAGACCCAGCGTCATGGCTTAATGTATACTTTTTTTTTTTTTTTAAATAAGACTGAGCAATCATTTAGCAGCATCAATACCCCTTAGCATTGCTTTAACTGTACGCCTCTGCTAGCTAATGAAATCTGTGCAAAGCTCCTCCAGCTATCGATCGGAGGGAGCTCTAATTTGCCGCTTGAGATCAGGCAACTCCAACTCTACCTTTTCTCTCTCGTCTCTCTCTTTCCTGACTCCTCCTCTTTCCACTCTCTCACATAGCAGATAACTGCAGAGCAGACATGCCTTGAACAGTATATTGAGCTGGGGTGCAAGACTATGGAAATATTTCATCAGACATTTAACAGAGTATTTAAGGTCGAATAGATACGTGCAAGTGTAATATATATATATATATATATATATATATATATATATATATATATATATATATATATATGAAGAGTTCAGATGCAAAAGCCTCTAAATGCCATTTGAAATTTTCTTCTAAAATGATCATTTTTATCAAGCTTATATATTCACGTTCTGTAATTTCACTTGAATGACAATTAATAGGTAATCTTCATTGCAATTTAAGTGAAATTACTGAATTTAAATATACAAGCTTGATAAAAAAAGATCATTATAGAAGAAAATTTCAAATGGCACTTAGAGGCTTTTGCATCTGAACTCTTCATATATATATATATATATATATATATATTTAAGTTCTGAGTTAAAATGAAAATTAAGTTCTGAGTGAAGATCTAGTGAAATGAAACTAGTGAAGATCTAGTGAAATGAAGATCTAGTGAAATGAGACAACACAGACAACAACTGTGGGCGGGTCCCGGCGCTGCTGCTATTTTCCCGGCGGGATAAATGCCTCTTACGCCTGGCGCAAATCTAAAAGAGGTTGGTCTGAAGTAGCTTCATTATTCATAGGTGTGGTTTGGGCGTAACGTGAAATAAACCAATCCGAGCGCCATCCAACATACCCTTTAAGAACAGGTGCGCATGTTGCATGACGGATTGCTATTATAACGCCGGATTTACCAGGCGCGCGCCAGGAGAGTTCACAGCCGATGAGACCGATGTTCTTGTCAGGACAGTGATAGACAGAAGTGACGTTGTGTGGGGATGGGAGAAACTCTAGCACATCAGCGTCGGTTAAACATTATAGCCTATACGTATGTTTCTTGCCACTATTGGGCAAACAGGTCTGATCCTTTAGTACTAGCCTACAATTAGCCTTAAGAAATGGGTAATTCGGTTTTTTCATCTTCATGTAAACCACAATGATTTCCCTCATGTGTTAATATTTTTTCCTTGTTATAATGTATGATTTGCAAAAATAAAAACTACTGCATCTATGTTGAGAGAATCAGTGTATGCGCGTTGTGTACCCGCTACATTATGGCCAAGCATGCGCGCTTAAAATAGCATTATGAACAACGCGCAACGCGCCACTGACTTTAGGCCAGGTTTTTTCTGGTCAGTGGCGCAATTGTGTTCTGGAAGTGTAAAATAGCACCGGGGAATGTTTGCGCCGAAACACGCCTCCTTTTTGCGCCGATCCGCCCAGGGAGCGCAAGTTCATTTCCTAGTTTACCGACGTGCGTCTTTTGAGGGAAAAATCCGGCTTAGCGCGCGTCCAAAATAGGAATGAGACATGCGTTTGTGTATAAAGTCATTTGCGCCGGGTGCAAGATAGGGCCCTTGATCTTGAAGGAGTGAATGAAAAGAGATGAGTGAATTCAGACACTGAGAGTGCTGGAAAGGCTGCGGATGCCATCTTCCGCCTGCCAAGATGCAGGAATTATTTTGGCATAACCCTCACAGTGCAAGGGGATTGAGGCTATCCTTTGAGTGTACATATTGTACACTCCTTAATTCAGTGCCTTATGTAATTCAGTTAATGCATTCGATAATATCCACTATGGTTTTTAATACTAATAAAAATGGCTGTCCCCTCAAATAGTGCATTATAAGAGAATAGAGGGCAAAGAAATCCAAATCCACAAATTTCGAAAAAATCAATTAATGTATGAATGAAACACATGATGATCTTTGTGAGAGTCATTGAATCATTCCTTCACCTGATTCATTCTTCTGTGCTGCTCAGTGATGTGCAACAAATCAATAGTGTCTTTATATTGTAAGTTACTTAATATTAGCATCATGTTTATTGAACTATAAAAGACATTTTACAAGAGTTGCTGATTTCCACGGTCATGTGACAGACCATTAATGCCGCAACAAGATTGAGTAGAGGTGATTTAACGTGAATGTTGAATATACAGTGTGTGTGTGTGTGTATATATATATATATATATATATATATATATATACATATATACAGTATATAATATCAAACATGAAATGTGATATATATATATATATATATATATATATATATCACATTTCATGTTTGACATCAACTCTTTAGCGTTACGAGGCTTTTGTTTGAGAAAAAGCTGTGAGGGTTTTGGTCAATGAGGCTTGCAGTAATACAGCTCTCTCGCTCTTTCAAGGAGAGATCCAACAGTCTGTATCACAAGGGATTAGACCATGGGGAAATGTTCCTAAATACTGCCAAGCAAAACTGCATTAGAATGCACAGTCGACTCTAATTAAGGTGGTTTCTAAGGCATTATGTGGTGCAGTTGAGCAGGCCAAATACAACACAGTGACACCCAGCTATATTGCCAGTTGCTCTAGAATGAAGACAAACCTTTCCTTCAGTCTGCAGTTGGCAAACCCAGTGATATAATGCTTCTCTGGCCACAGAGGCTATCACAGTACCATTAGTGGAGGTTTTAACCAGAGATTTCTCACAATCATAATGCACTGTTATCCTCACTCTGTAAAAAGAGATGTTTGTTTCAACTGCATTGGATTGCACAGAGCCCCCAAAGGGACCTTTGCAAAAAAATAAAAATAAAAGAAATGCAAAATGAGATATTTCAAGCCTTTATTTGTTATATTTTTCATGATTATGGCTAACAGCTTATGAAAACCCAAAAATCAAATTTAGAAGATTGTGAAAAGGTTTTCATAGCTGTAAGCCATAATCATAAAAATCATAACAAACATAACAGTATCTTGCAACATAACTAAATTTTAAAATGTATTTCTTTGGTTTTATTATTAATGCAATATTTAAAGGAGATTATGTATATTATATATGCATATTATATGTATGCATATTATATTATGTATATTATATTATGTATATGCATTTGTCCCTGTCAAATACACATTAAATAATAAAAATAAATAAATTGAATATGACTTTTGATAAGATGAATCAGAGCAAGCGAAATAGCTTTAATGACAGAATTAAATTCTTTAAAATGCACAGGAAAACTATGGATTTGCATAAATTGTTTGTATGCTAAAATATTTCCGTAATTATCAAACCTATTCATAATATGAATAATATCCCTGTTAAACCAATTCCTTAAAAATACGAATTTACTGATCGCGTTGTAACCAAGTTTAATAACGCTTTGGTCCTTTTTAATCTAGAGAAGTTTAAGCTTTGACATCCTTGATCCATACTCTTGTTTCCCTCATATTACAGTTTTTCTCAAATGCTAAAACACAAAAGCCAATCCTCTAAACCAAATGGCCGGTTGTCTAAACACATTTACAAAATCTAGCCATCATTTTCCAATATCATAAACACATTTCACATGAAGACACAATTCACAAAACACAATCCTCTGTTGTCATAAATCACATTTTTCCTTACTAAAACATAAATTGCAAAAGAACTCTGCTCATAATCTCAAATGAAAGCTCAGCAATATCTGTGTATAACACAATGAACACACCTGGTGTCATTCATTAGTACACACAACGACTCAAAATTGAAGACACTTGTTGCTAATGCTGTGACCACATGTATAAAAGCAAGTTCAGAGTGCACAGTTTGCTGAAGATTCCAAACAAACACAATGGATGAAGACAGAGTCAGGGAAAGAGGAATTCGAGTCAGAGGAGGGAGAAGAGCTGGCATCAAGGGAGAGGAGAAGGTCCAGGAGGAAGACAACTTCATCAGACCATCGTTATGGATGAGATGCGAGCAACAGTTATTGACCATGTCATTGTCCATGGCATGACAATGGCTGAAGCAGGACTAAGAGTCCGTCTAAACCTGAGTAGGTTCACTGTGGCCACCATTATCAGGGTATTCAGACAACACAACAGGTATGTACTCTATTGTTTTCTTTTTATTTATTTATTTATTTATTTATTTATTTTGCAAAGATCCCTTTTGGGGCTCCATAGAAATGAAACCCTCAAGTTTAAAATAACAAAACTATTTGATGCTTGTAAGATGCAAATATTTTTAAATGTCACCAAACACAGCGTTACATCATCCTTTTGTCATGGCAAACACACTGGAACAATGAAACACACGGAAGCAAGTAAGAATGTTTTTTTTTTTTTTTTTTTTTTGAAGGCTCAATTGAGGTCGGAGTGGTGATAGAGTGTAACGCCCACTCACACACACCCACACGGATAACAACAGATACACGAGACAAGAAGGAACCAGTGAATTCATAAACCGTGACACCTTTACCTTTCCTTTCCTTCGTCTGATACACTCTGTTGTCAACATATAGTTTTCAAGAGAAGATATATTGCATATTATGGTGGTGCAGCAATAAACATCCCTGACATTCCACATAAATGAAAAGACCCATGCTTCATTTATCAGTTGAACAGGTCACCAAATACCTCATTCACTGACATTTTGGCAGTGGCTAAAGTATCTGTCTGACCTTTTATCATTAGTGTTGTTGAGTTCTGCACCAGACAGTGTAAGAGCAAAACATATATTACTAAACAGCACAGAGATACACTCCATTCAAATAAAAAATATATAAAACAAATAGAGAAAGTGCAGCATTGAAAGAATATCAAAAAATAATATCTCAGGTTATATTTGATTATTATTATTATTATTATTGAATAGCAAGTACAACACCAGTGTTATGTCTTAATATATATGTGATGTTCTGGGCCATGCTAATGACCTAATCTAATCATGGCTTAAAGCTCTTAGCCACCATTGTTCATTACTAAGCAGCTATATTCTGGTGGACAAAGACTACAGGCGTTACAGAGAAAATGTGTGAATAATGAATTAATACAATCTTGAGATGTCACTCGTGCTTTTGAGAGAGTTTTTGTCCTATACTGTGTGTACAAGTTTTGCACATTACCATTAACGAGATGACTCTACCAGAAACAGCAACTCATGGCCCACTTTAGACATCAAAAATATCATGTCTCTGATACAATGTACTGTTTGTTGTCCTGTTAAATACAAAGGTATTTGATTTATGTACCAATCAAAAGACAGGAGGAGACAACACAGGTAAATGAAATCCCAAATGTTTATTGACAGGTGGCAGAGATCGAGAGGATAAACAGGTGAGTGTTTTGAATGACGACTAGTTGAATAAACTTAGCTGAATAGTAATTGTTTTTGCAGGTAGTGTGATTGTGATGGCTGAAGATGAGAAGGTGATCTGAAGACAAAGGAAGATGAAGGAAGAAGACAGTGGGTAATCTCAAATGTGAGACGATCAGGTAATGAGCCAGGTAAGTTGACTAGTAGTGAACAACAAGACCAGGCGATTGCGAATTAAGAGGTGACTGCTTTAAACGCAGAAATGCCCATTCCCCGTCTCCAATTTGTGTTATCTGTCAGGAGTTATTAAACAAATAGTTCACCAAAAATGAAAATTATCCCATGATTTACTCACCCTCAAACCATACTAGGTGTAAATTATTTTCTTCTTTCAGCCACATGTCAACATGATCAACACAATCATGAGTTATATTAAATAATATCCTGGCTCTTCCCATCATAAAGTTCATTGGTAAATTACTTTTAATGCTATCAGTTGCATGCATATCCATTTCTGACGAATCACAATATCCTGTTCTCGGCTCATTAAAAAAATAATAATAAAAAAAAATTAAAATAGCTTAACATTAAAATCGCTAAAATTAAAGTTTGCTGGTTTACCCAAAACTGGAAATCCGGTGGGTCCCAGACTGAAAGTGATCCCCATAGGAACCTTAACTCTGAATATCCATTCTGTCTTCTTCGCAACTAGTCACCCATGACACATGCATAATTAGTACATTTTCCTCTAACAGTATTGCGATTAAAATGAATGAACGAATATCACCATAGACCGAGAAGGCTGCTGCTAATGTTTTAAGCTGTGGGGGACCAAGTCATGCCCATGTACATCACTATATTTATTTCAATGTTATAGTGAACACAACCCCAAAGGAAAAAAGGTGGAAGAATTCTCAAGGTCAAACACATATGTCCACACTCACACACATTATTGATATATAGATCAATATGAGGCACCTGTCAACTCTGTGTCAAGTCTAAAAGGAAACGGACATCACCATGAAAAAAAAAAAAAATGAGGATGCATTTCACAGGCCTCAATGGTAATGGCAAACACAGTTTACCAACTGTATTTTGTTGGAACCTGGACCTGGGCGGCAGTGGCTCTGTGGTTCATGTACTGTAGGTTGTCTACAAACCAGAAGGTTGGTGGTTCAATGCCCGGTTCCACCGAACCAAGTGTCGAGGTGTCCGTGAGCAAGACACCTAATCTCAATGAGCTGGATGGTGCCTTGCATGGCTGACATTGCCGTCGGTGATTATGATTATTAGTAAAAATCATAGATTAGGTATCATTCGAAAGCTTATGAATTCAAAATTCAACCCGTGAAAACCATTTTGAATTGAAATTTCCTTAAGGATCTATCTGTATCTTACTGGATTTGCTTTACGATTTACTTCATAAGGCTTTTAGGACCTAGAAGCATCTCCACAGCGTGATAGGTGCCACTACCATGCTTCACAGTGGGGATTGTGTATTTCTGATGATGTGCAGTGTAGCTTCTGCCAAACATGCCGTTTGCTCTGATGGCCAAAACGCTCAATTGTGTTCTCATCAGACCATAAACTCTTCATCCAGCTGGCTATAGAGTTCCCCACATGCCTCGAGGCAAACTGTAGCCGAGATGTCATGACATTTTTAACAGTGGCTTTCACTTCACACTTTCTCCCTTAAAACTGTGGCTAGTGAAACACAAGGGCTAAATGTGACAGCAAAGAAGAGAAACTTCTCTGACGTGATGCCAAAATGACCTTTCACAATGCATTATTTTACAACACGACTTTTGAATTAGCATTTGTGACTGGGTATTCTCCTCCCATGTTGTTTATTAAGTTAACTAGTGCTCACCGCCTACAAATTTTCTTTAATCAAGGACGTATCATTTTGATCTGCTATAAATAGCCTATCTCTACTCTTGTTGACACGTAATTTCCGATTGACCCGGGGGTTCCCCTTTGCTTCCAGCGTCCTTGCATGGTAACTGCAACTGTATGCCAGTTTTCCCGCTTTTGAAACGACACTCTTTCTTCTGCTTGTTTCAAGCAAGGGTAAATCAGTGTGCGACGCTGCCGGATCAAAACGAAACCAAGCGACCTAAAAGATTGACCGTTCCGAGTGTTTGACTGAGTCTATGGTCGGCTCGTTTCAGGCATAGGCAAACCAGTTCAGTGCGGCGCTGCAGGACCAAAACGAATTCACAAAGGAGTTTTTGACTGAAATTGACGCAATTTTATCATCGGATGCTAAGGGCTGCAGCCAGGAATCCTCCCCAGTTTTCTACGCGTGTTGGTGGTGGTTTGAACACTGGGTGTTGTGTGCAGTGAGATGCACAGACTTTGTGTAAAGTGATTAGAGTGTACTCCGAGGTGTGGTACGATTCCTTGTTCTTTAGCCAAAAGCTTTTGAGTGTAATGTTTTATTGTTTTAGTGTTGCTGTATTGACTTTTAAATGACTGCATCCTTACTGACAACATAACTTTGTTTGTCAACTGCTGCGGTGTCTTGCCCAGTATGTTTTGTCTTTTAATGTGTTTTTTTTTTAGATTAGTGGCAAAAAGTCTTGATTTTTGTTGAGACATTCAGATGGTTGAGCCAGAATTTGGCGTAAACAGAATAAGAACATGGATCCATCATGCCTTGTTACCGCTGTGCAGGATGGTGATGGTGGTGTAATGGTGTGGAGGATGTTTTCTTGGCACACTTTAGGCCCCTTAGTGCCAATTGGGCATTGTTTAAATGCCATGGCCAACCTGAGCATTGTTTCTCACCATGTCAATCCCTTTATGGCCACCAGATACCCATCCTCTGATGGATACTTCCAGCAGGATAATGCAATATGTAACAAAGCTTGAATC
Source organism: Cyprinella venusta (assembly GCA_038021265.1). Taxonomy (NCBI): domain Eukaryota; kingdom Metazoa; phylum Chordata; class Actinopteri; order Cypriniformes; family Leuciscidae; genus Cyprinella; species Cyprinella venusta. The sequence continues at coordinate 30,068,641 of CM075864.1, forward strand.
ATTTCGAATTGGTTTCTTGAACATGACAATGAGTTCACTGTACAAAAATGCCCCCCACAGTCACCAGATCTCAACCCAATAGAGCATCTTTGGGATGTGGTGGAACAGGAGCTCCGTGTCCTGGATGTGCATCCCACAAATCTCTATCAACTGCAAGAAGCTATCCCATCAATATGGGCCAACATTTCTAAAGAACGCTTTCAGCACCTTGTTGAATCAATGCCACATAGAATTAAGGTTTGATATGTCAACAGCTTAGCCTAGACGCACCCTCTAGCGCACCCTAGCGGCAACAAAAATTATTTTGCAGCGAAGTGTGGTCAAGCAACTCTCCATTGGCTTTCAAATTGAAAAAAACAAAAACAAACTCTGGTCAGGCCAATCACATCATGTATAGAGTTGGTGGGTGGGCTTAACACAATGACGGCAGAGTTGTGACGGTTCTGTTCCGTGATTTCCATAGGTGATTTCCCTGCTACTTAAAAAAAAAAAACAAGATGCTGCTGGCGAACAGAGGTCTTTCGATTCGGATTTGGCCGCGACTCTGGATGACTTGGAGTTAAGAGAACGTCACTTAAGTCATTCTTAAAAAAGGAAGATGTGTTCAAAGTTTTGACGACCGGATACGGCAAAAGTTTAATTTATCATCTTGCTCCGCTGGAGGGAAAACACATTGGACTCACTCATCCACAGCCGTCCGTTGCTCTGGTTGGTTGTGGCGCTGTCCTATTGCGTGCAGAAGGATATTGAAACACAACCTTTTATCCCACCCCTCGGATTGATGTATGCCAATTGTGAGTTCCCAGAACTAACATCTTGATAGGTCTGGCTTGCCAGGCTATCAAAAGCTCACATTACCAGATTATCTGGGCTGAACATCAGAATCGGCCAATGCCTTGGATGCATTTTTTTTTTTTCTCAGAATGTCGGGAGGTGTAAATTGGTCTTGAAGCGGCCTGAAACTCCTCTAGTCTGAGACCGTTTTCTGGGTCTCATTCTGGCTCATACTGATACTGCAGTATCAACACCATTATTTACATTTGACATGAACAACACATGCAACTACGCCTGTAAAGGTAATGGACATTTAGCAGTTGATCAAATACAGTTTAGCCAATCACAACACACCAGAAACCTTATACACTCACCTAAAGGATTATTAGGAACACCATACTAATACTGTGTTTGACGCCTTCAGAACTCCCTTAAACCTCCTGATCAGTTCAGGGCAGCCCTGACAATATAAAACATGTTTGATATTTAGGATTTTAAATTGGGATGATTACGACTACGTCAGTACTTCCACAATAGCCAATTAAAGACTAGTCTACACGCACACGGAAGTGATGGAACTTTTTAAATGGCGACTGCGAAACAACAAGCAGCTGTACAGGGCCGGTCGACAACAGAGATAGAGTAATGGCTTATCGAAATATGGCGACAAAATGACTGTCTTTATAATGATTATTAACTCCTTCAGAAACCTTCAATTTCACGCTGAAGAACAAACAATCCATGCTGACCCAGTCTCCCCAACCATTTTCTTATCTACACTTGTTTAACGTTCTTCATGCTACAAACAATTAACCCTTTCACGCATACGATCACACCAGTGTGATCAGTCTTGGCTGGTCCCTGGAGCGTACGATCACATCAGTGTGATTAGAATGGTCAGTGCATCATGTCATCAACTGCTAAATTCTAATGTCTATGGAAGCGGCAATAATAATCCTTTCAATAATAATAAGATGACACGTTTTATTCATATCAGATACACATTGTCTAAGTAAGCCTAACATTTGACCCTATTCTTCTCCCAGTTCACCAGCCACTTACTTGTGGAGGAATTGACGTTGTAAATCCAACCGATCCGATTCTCTGAACTGTGAAACAAACTAAAATGGCACCGCCCACTGTGCATACAGCTCAACTAAAACGATTGTTATAAAGATGTTTAAACAACAAAACCCATCCACTTGCACATATTTAAGAATGAGAAGATCAGAGTTTCATGCTATAGCTATTACATTTGTGAATATTTTTAATAAAAAGAAAAAAAAATACATAAAAGCAGATCTTCATTCATTCAGCGCTGTGTTGTGCTGTGTCACGAGACAAGCAATGATGCGTCACCATGGAAACATTCAAGTGGCAAGTTCTAAATAACGGTCACCTTGAAAAACTCATACTGGGGGTCAGTTAGAATATTTTAAATTTACGTGTGAAAGGGTTAATATTGATACATTTTGTTTACATTCGCTTCCCCCGTAAGATCATGTGACTTGCAAGATAATCTTAAGAATATCTTGCCGTGTTTGATGCGCCCCAAATTTCAAATCGTGTCGTGTGTGCAGGTTTGAGAGATTTAAAACTCCTGTTGTCTGAGCCCGGCTTAAAAGATTCCATTCACAAATAACCAAGTTCCGACTATGAACATGTAAAATCTCACAAAGTCTCATGCGGTCCAACGCGACTTTGGAGTTAACAAACATTGCGGACGGTGAGCAAGAAGAAATGGTGATTATAGTGTTTGGAAAGAAAAGTATGGGTAAAAGTAACTAAAAATTACACAAAAGCTGCATTTTATTGGTCATACAATGTTTTAAGATTTCTGCTGTGTCACTAAAGCAGTGTTGCTAATGGGGGCAATTTAAAATATTATAGCCAGGGACAATTTATATAGAACCTATAGAGATGTGCAAATCATATGGATTCATTGGCGACGTGTCTGCCACTCAAACACCTAAAGTTCTGGATAAGAGATAGAGAATCACAATGAATGAGGATAATTGAGAAAGGGAGAAAAAATACTTGGGAATGATTGCAAAATGCCTGTCTAATGCAGCTACCTAGTCAGGTGACATGCTGCCAAGAGTTCCCAATTTTTCTTCTCTCTCACCACAACACTTTCGAGAGCTCTAGGCTATCACACGTGACCTCACCGTTTAAATGTCTCCTTTCCCACCTTTTTTCCCCCTCCTCCCTCCCTGTTTATTTCTTGATCACCATCCCTAGCAAGAGCTGCACTGGCTGCGGCACAGCAGCTGTTGTTTAGTGATAGATCAGTGAAGCAAGAAATGATGCGGAGCTGAAAAATAGATCTTGAAGCCGCTCTGTCTCCTTGTTCGCACTCCCTTTTGTTCTGCATTAGTGACGGAACCTCTGGGATTCATTTAGCGGTAATCATTTGTTACTAAGGGGCACCGCGTCTTTCAGACAGCGGTGATGAAGTCACCTTTGAAAAGAGTGTAAACGAGTGGGAAATTATTTCCGCTCATTGCCATTGATAAAGTGTCATGAAGCGGAGATGAATGTCTGTCAACTGAAAGGTATTATTTATTCCCTGAAATAGCCACCTTTGTTTGCTGTTCCTTTTATCTTGGTTGGTTCTGAATGTACAGTGATATAACTGTGAAAGTGAGGTGTGTTTTTCGGAGTATGGTAAATAGCGTTTATAATGAGCTGACTCTGGCACTTCCTTACGTTGACTGTTTCCCTATAGGCCTACATTAATTTTCCTATGGAAGATCTCAGAGGAGGATTTAACACCGCTCCCCAAATGATCAAATTCTTTCATCTGCACGTCAAGATTTAATGCTGACATGTCTTGTGAACCGTGTCTGAAGTTTTGTTAGGAAGTGGCCAGATGCAAGGATCTACGCATCGGTTTGATAACCATGTCTCTAATGTCCTCTAAATGCCCCCTCAGGTGTCAGCACACCTGCCTGCGCACAGCAGGAAGCCACTATGACACCCCCCACAGAGCACCTCAATCACTACGCACTATGGGAGTTCACCTTCTTCTGTAGGTTTGCTATGCATGAACAAGACAAAACACATACCTGCCGCATTAAACAAAAAAAAAAAAAATGCAGTCAGTCTGTTTTAATATTCCTTTTGCAACCTCAGCATCATTGGCATCACTTTTTTGTGGTAGGGATGGGTTTTAGGAAAATACATGGATCAGCAAATAAACAATAATCATGTCTTGATCTGGTATTAGACTTAAGCTGCATGCTTTGAATTTTGGGAGATTGGGGAGCAAAATGTTACATTTAGAAATGATTGCATTGTTATTGTAATAAATCAATATTTTAATATCACGACTATGACACAGCTGTTCAGATTTTGAGGGAAAACGAGCTGTGGGAAAAAAAAAAAAGCTTTAAATAGATTTTTTGCATGACAGCATTGAGTGCGTTTACCGTGATTATTATGGGATTTAGGCAGTATTCAGATTCAACTACATCATTTAAACAAATTCTTTGATCAAAATAATGTAATTAAGCTTATTATCATAGTAACCACAATCGTGTTAAACTATGCAGTGCATACCTATTTGCAATCACAATAAACAGGCATGTAAACACCTTAATGGCATTATTACCCATGTGCTGCTCGGACATACACGTATGATGTGCTTGGTTTACACAACTTCATGAATGAACTCTGCGACGTTATTCTGAAGTTTTCCCTTCACTCCGAATCGCAGAACTCTATCAACAAATCTCGCTGCACAAATCTCTGCTTCTACCTTCATCCAGAGACGGTGCGAAGAACACGACGGAAGCTTTACATCATCGGCATGGCTGTGCTCATCACAGTGCCGAATAGCATTCAATTTGTCTAAAAAAATTGTTTTGCATTTGACGTTAGTGGATCAAAACAGTGGCTAGTAACACACCTACTGAATGTGAGTTCGTCATTTGTGCTGTGCATTATGTGAAAAATGTCGGTAAACAACTCTATATAACAACCCTTAGCGAACAACCAGAATTATGAATATTGCATGTATTGCATCTTGCTTTGAGTCCTTTCCCTGACTAAAACATCTCATTATTGATGCACAAGTAAACGTAATCATTGTCACTATTGGTTTCCACAAATGATAAGTGAAGTCCAACACTGTATTGATAGTCATTTATAACAGATATATAAAACAACATTACTATTCAGGGTTTTGGGGTCAGTAAAATATTGTAATGTTTTTGGGAAAACAATGTCTCATAAGCTCTTAATAAAGTAAAATTGTGTATATTATAGGCTATTTTAAAATGTATAATTATAGCCTATAAAACAAAGGAAGCAAATTATATTTTTATGAACACTCCATTTTATGGAATGCACTTACTGTATCGGTCATACAGTGTAAAAATGGAAATACTCAGTGCCAAGTGTTTCCTGCTCTAAGTTGCATGCCTCTCTTGCTCACCATGGTGGTTATGACACAGAGTATGATCCAAAGCTTTTTTGATTTTGTGTGGCCACGCAGCCATGAGGCCTGTGATGTGAGATTGCTTTTGTGGTGACACAGAGGGAGAGAAAATGAGCTGGAGGTGGACTCTGCTGTTCTACACTGCCAATCTATTCTGGCTAAAGCAGAACTCTGACCCCCCAACCAATTTCTAATGGGTTTTGTGAGTCACAAGCAAACACACAGCTGGGGTCCAAACAAACTTCAGTACGTCTCACATTGTTTTTATCACCCTTTCTCGCTTGCATGTGCCTCTTCTTTCTACATCCCACTAACTAGTTTTTTTGTATCTGTTTTTTTTTTTTTTTTTGCTATTACACAATTGTTTAAGTAATACTCGTGCATTTCTTTCACATATTAAATGTCATGAAAGCAAATGATTAGAATGGCATCATTAGCATGCTCATGAAATGCAAGTTATTGTTTTGTGATTTATGCTGCGGTTGATTTAACTGCAAAGTCAACAGTACTACTTACACATGAGAATAATGAAGAAATATGAATTTGAATATACTATATATATATATATATATATATATATATATATATAACATGAATTAGTTAACTGTCGTTGTGAGGGAACAAGAAACATTAACAAAGCCATTTCCATCATTATATATATATATATATATATATATATATATATATATATATATATATATATATAATGATGTCACGTTACATAGGCCTATTTTCAGTTCAAAATGGCGAAATTAGACAAAACTAGTTTGCCTGATTATGTTTTGTCATTCGTTTAACATTTATGACCTATTAGATTTACACAAGACAAATTATATCTCATGTTTAACCAATAGACTTTGTGGAACTGTGCTCTCACGCTAATTTGACCCTTAGAATGAATCTGGAATCTGATACCTAAATCAGTATGGTATTAGTATCACTTTCATTCCTTAGTATAAAATAAATTAATTTTTAAATAGATTTTTGGTAAAGGATTTTTTTTCTTTTTTTTTTTTTTCACCAGGTAGTCCAGTGTTTCTATACCTAAAGCTCAAGATTATGATTTATGCTCAAGGAAGCAGATCAAAATAAAAGAACAATCCTTAGAGCATAATAGTAGGCTGTATGGGAAATGAGTGAGGAGGTATGCCCTTAAATCTCTGTGATTGGTTGTTCTCATCAATCTCTGTCCCCTGTTATACTGTTAATGTTCCACTTAGAGGAGGCTGGAGGCAAAGTACTTCATTGCCTAAGCCTATCCCTTTCAGTTTAGAAAAATAATATAAAGGTTGACTGTATAGTATAACTCAATTCAACTTTCAGAGATACAGAGATACTCTTGCATTCCCTTTCTCCCCTCCCAGAGATGAAACATTTCAAAAGTAGTTGCTCTCTATTTTTAATAAATGGGGCAAATGAGTTAGGATGTGGGGGGTGGTGATGGCACAGTGGATAAGACACATGCCTGTGGTGTGAGAGACCCAGGTTCGAATCCACTGTGAGACACCAATGTGTCCCTGAGCAAGACACTTAACCCCTAGTTGCTCCTGAGGCGTGCGACCTCTGCCATATATAGCAATTGTAAGTCGCTTTGGATAAAATCATCAGCTGAATAAATAAATGTAAATGTAAATGTGGATGTGTTGTTCTTACTAAGCTACAAGCAGTTACCACTGGAAGTGAAGAAAATGCCAAGACCCCTTCAGGCATCTTGCCTTCATGAGCATTCAACAACATTACTGGAAAAATAATGTTTGCACATAATGTGACATGTTTGAATGTGCTCTGAGGCATGGCTATTTTAAAAGTGTTTCCTTGCACTGATTATTAAATCTATATTTTAAGTTGAAAGTCATGAATGATTATTATCAAGCATTCTCTCTGCTCTAAATGTATATGTACAGTGTGTGTGTGTATATATATACTGTACGATTAAGTAAGGTTAAAGAACAGCAAATCTGTGAAACAGCAAATTCGAGGGAAAATCCAGCATGGAAGTTACTTTTTCATGAACGTTTTTTTTTCCAGTGGGCTGCCTTGAAAATATAGAAGGAAAGAACGCCTGATGCGAATAAGTATGAGGAAACAGCCTTAAGGTTTAAAACAATAAAAACAAATTAAAACTTTATATATATATATATATATATATATATATATATATATATATATATATATATATATATATACATAGCTCGGAAGGGATTTTTTGTGTCTTTGCGGGATGTACTTTAACACTTTGTTTCCTCTGAATGGATAAAAACGTACTTGCTCTGTATTGGTAATTAGTGAAACACATTCCAAATAATTTTAAGACCAGCACAATCAAACAAGATGTCTTCGATGTCTTTGAAACCTTCGAAGATGTCTTCGAAACCAACTCTCACATCTCAAATTTACCTCACATGAATGAAGTGATTATACAACATGTAATAAATGGCTGTACTCTAGAATTTTGTGTTCTATTAAGAAATACAATTTATTTGTTTGGTCTTGGATTTCTTATGTGGTTTGAGTCATGGAGTATCTTGCATAATGTGTATTCCCAGCTACCCTGGTCATTGCATTTGTGGATTTTGAGTCACTTTGGTATGAAAGATTACACAAACACACCTTTCAATGCTATTCAATTTTTACAATACTAGTAAAGGATTTCCAGATTGTGAATGGTCCTGCCAATTTCTATAACAACATTTTGTCACATTTGCCAGCTTGATAAACCTAAGCTCTGTATTTCCGTCCATTGTTTCCAAAGAGAAAACCTTGAGGGTGCAACATTACCATAGAAACAGACATTGCATAGGAAGGCATATCAATTCCCCCATTTTAAATTAAATAAACAATTGAAGAGTTCAGATGCAAAAGCCTCTAAGTGCCATTTGAAATTTTCTTCTAAAATGATCATTTTTATCAAGCTTGTATATTTAAGTTCAGTAATTTCACTTAAATGGCAATGAAGATTACCTATTAATTGTCATTTAAGTGAATTTACTGAACTTAAATATACAAGTTTGATAAAAATGGTCATTTTATAAGAAAATTTCAAATGGCATTTAGAGGCTTTTGCATCTGAACTCTTCAATTCTCGCTTGAACTTAAAGACATATCTTTTTTTTTTGTAGTGCAGATGTTATGCAGGTCACAAATAAAGCAAACAGCTCGGCTCATTGTGTGACCAGCATTTCAAGTCTTTCATGAGCTCTCAAGGCATATCATGCAAAAAAGGTGATTTGTGTCATAATATACCATTGCTGCCATGTTTAACCCTCAGGTGCTCTTCGTTTCGGAGTCACACTTGTTATCTTCCCGGTCAAAAGTGACCGGACACCTAAAAATGAAACTTTCTCCATCCCAGTAAAACCAATGCAATTTATTTTTGTTCAGTTATATTTTTTCTTTTTAATTTTGTGTTTTGAGCCAATTTGATGTTACTTATTAAATTTATGCAATATTTATGGTCCATTTTTGCAATTGAAAATAATACAAACTTTATATATATATATATATATATATATATATATACATTTTTTATTTTATTGTTTTTTAAGCAGTATTTTAGGTTAAAATAGAGACTAGGGCTTCCAAAAAAATTTTTGAAGGCAGATTAGCGCCATCTGGTAAGAGTATGGAGAGAAAGCGTAGAACCATGTTGTAACCACTAGATGAAATGTACAGTTCTCGAGCATGTGAATTCCCCAGCTGTTCATGGACACGTTTACTTATTTTTTGTTTGTTTGTTTTTTTGTGGATTTTAACATATATTTAAACAATCTCAAAGACTATTTCTTATGAAGTTTTACATTTTTTTTTTTTAAATATTCCACCGACTGTCAAGGGTTGAAAAAGAAAAATGCTCAGAACGATGCCTGAACTTCCAAGTGCGCAGTGTGTGTGTGTGTGTGTGTGTGTGTGTGTGTGTGTGTGTGTGTGTGTTAATTTCAGTATTGAAGTTAGTGTCACCCCTTCACTGCTTGTTGCACCCACACTTCTGTTGATTTTGATGATAGACAATACAGCTTGTCATGGTTGTACTGTATAAATTGTATTTATTTATACAGTATCTCTACATTTCACAGAATGCCTCTCATTCACTTTTTCTTCTAATCATTAGTTCACTTCCAAAGACCCCTGTAATGAGAGAAGCATGTCCTTGGCGGAGTTACCACTGTGGTTCTCTCTTGTGTATTCTTTACCACAAGAGGGAGAGAAGATAATCAGCTTGTCAGACAGCACTTAGGCTTTATTCTCTCCTGTAGGCTCAAGCAGGGATGTCAGTGCAGTGTTGAATGTGCCCTCTCAAGACACTGTGGCAAGCTGATAGCCAGCAAGGCCCCTCGGTCAAACTTGCCAGCCAATTAAGGCATCCCGATCTCTCACTGACAAGCATGTCTCTGCTTGTAGAATGCAGAACACAATAATATAGTAACATAGTTGCTGTTTACCTGAACTGTTGCAATGCTTTAATGATGAGTGTCACAGGTTTGAATAAACACATTTCCAACCTTAACATGCAACTCAACATGCGGTTTATGGTTGCAACAAACTTTTTAACTGGACAACAAATTCAAGTTTTGCCTCCCTAAAGAGGTCGAGTTAGTGAATGGAGAAAAAGCATGTGATATTTAGAAACTGAATGAAAAATACCATTAGGTATCCCAATTTACTTAAAGCGAAATTGAAGCATTGTGATGTCATTGGGCCTGTTTATTGGTAATTTCATGTGTTTTTACTGATCGGATAGCTACTGAATTGGTAAAAAGGTTTCGTTTACACTTGCCCACATAAATGTGTTTCTGCAAAACGGATATAAATCCGATCTTCAATTCCTGTGCTATATGCAAATATAACAGAGTTCACATCAGCGAAAGCAACCGATATGAGCTAATTTCAAGATCTAAGATGTAATAGGAGAGAGTGGCATCAGCACTGGTAAGATCATTTAGTCTCACTAGTCTTAATGCAGATGATTGTGTGTTGAGCATCTGTGATTGTACAAAATATAAGCGTCACATTCTGTTTTATTTGCAGAAGTTTGCACATTGGCTAGCTGAAGAGATACACATTCATCTGCGGTGATGCGTGATGTGGTAGCACTGTAATATCTGGCTATAATATATCCTATAGCCTATAACACGCTTTCAGATGTTTATTTTCTAACATTTCGGGAGGAGTAAATTTTACATAAATGGTTTCAACAACCAGATGCATTTAGACTTGTTCAGTTTTGTCTGGAATGCGACCCAGCCCACCAACTGAAGTGGTTTAAGAGATCGGATTTAAATCCGTCTTGAATGCATTTTGGAGGGCATTTATACCTGGCCTTTCCACGAACGGATAGCTATCCGATCTGAGAAAACGGATGAAGTGACAAGGTGTAAACAGGCCCATTTTAAAACAAAATCAGGATGAAACAAAATTTGTTTGAAGTTCGTTTTAGGAATTTGAAACAGCTTCCCAAACTTTTTGGAGTTAACATTAAACTATGGTCAAAACCATCTACAGGGGCGTAGGAGCCATTAAACATGTTCCCCCCACATTTCAAAGTCTAAGTTTTGTCAAAAACTATATATATATATATATATATATATATATATATATATATATATATATATATATTATGTGCATTATATGATACGCACTGTGAACCCCTTCGCTAGTATTAATGGTGTTGAGTATGTGCTTATTAAACACCATAAAGTGCATATCACATGCACGTGAAAACTGCATATAATAAACACGTAAAAAACTTTTTTTTTTTTTGCAAATAAATTGCACGGTAAATACAATTTGTGCTATAGATACTCACCTTCATGAGACCGGGCTGGTCAAAACACAAACTTTACAACAACAGTCGGATAGTTGTGACTCTTATGAACAAATTGTCATTATTAAAGGGAAATTCCAACACTATCTCACGCCCAATTCGTACGAATACGACGAATGAGTAAAAAATATTTAATTAGTACTAATTTGTACGACCTCACTCGTACGAATTTGTACGATTTGTCTAAACCCGCGTGACGGTTAAGTTTAGGGGCGGGGTAAGGGTTAGGTCATTCGTACGAATTCATACGAATTGGCCAATTCGTAAAATATGTACGTTTTAGCAAAATCGTACTAATTCGTATGAGTGAGGTCGTATGAATTGTTACGAATTAGCCACTTTTTAATCATTCGTCGAATTCGTACGACTTGGTCGTGAGATCGGGTTGGAAATTCCACCGGTGGAGACATGAATATGTATTGAAAGTGGGTCATGTATGTAGCAGAATAAAATCATAAATTTCTAATTTGGATCCTTCATGGTCGATAAAAGGCAGAAAATGACTTTTTAGTGCTTTTGGATTATAGACAACAATACCCATAGTGCATTGCAATGCTCAGCTCTGTAGGTCACTCCCACTACTCCGCCCATCAATGTAGACTAGAGTTGAGCTCCACTCTACGCTACCACCTGGAAATCATTTCACACAATGAAATCAGACAATGCGCGCTAATATAATATGACGATGTAAGAGCGTCAAGGCGGCGCCCACTCCATCAGTCAATGAATTGGCGTAATTCTATATGGGCTTCAGGCAATTGGGACACTTACTCTGACGCATAATTTTACATGTGAAATGCAGTCAAACCTTGGAGTGTTTTGTCTTCTGCATTTTCATTAATCCCCGCACTATCTGACGTTCCGGGAGTCTCCCGCATATTGATAACAGCTCCCTGATGCCCGCAAATTAGTTAAAATCTCCCGGAATCTAGAGCGAGTGAGAAAGAGTGCGCATGCAAGACAGATCAGACTGTGCTCCAAACCGTATAGTGCACGAACGAGGGAGAGGGAGAGAGCGAGAGACTTTGCGTGTGTGCGCCTCATGACACAGAGACTCAGACACCGAAATTTTCGTTCTTATTCGGATGCATGCGCTTTTTTGGGGCTTTAAAATCTCAGTTACTATTCACTCCCATTATAAAACTTTGAAGAGTCAGGATATATTTTTAATGTAACTCTGATTGTGATTTTCTGAGAAGAGAAAATCATATACACCTACACTTAGGATGGCTTGAGGGTGAGTAAATTATGGGATACATTTTTAGTTTTGTGTGAACTAACTCTATAACTTGTCTCATATTAATAAACTCTCAGTTGATTTACCCAAACCTTGCTTACTGGAGGGTGTGCAGAAAACAAAAACAGCAGTTTGGAGTAAGTTAAGTCAAATCAGAATATAAAACTCAGAGTTAGTAGTTAACCACACAAAGACATTCTCAACCAAGCACCAAATCCAGGAGTCATGATGGAAACAGATATTAAGGGTACATTTATATGACAAAGATGTACAAAAAAATAAATAAATAAAATAAATAATAATTTTTAAAAAATGGTACGTTTTTCCTGTGCATTTTTTGAGCATGACAACACTGTCAAAATTATCCCCATTCACACGGATCTGCGGAAATGATTAAAAACGCTGTATTATGCATGCCAGGCCAGTAGTTGGCGAGGTCACTTTGTAAAGAAAAAAAAAATTGTAGACTGAACACATAATATGCAATACATTCACATTTTTTGCAAATTACACAGAGACAATAACAGTATAGTTTTGATTTGTACATTGAAACCAGGTTTCAAAAGTTTGCATTTTAAGGCCGCCAAAACGTTGTTGCCATTTAAATGATCGTTTTAAACACATAAACAGGTTTACGATTTTAAAATAAAACAAATAAAACAAATCTATATAAAAGCAAATAAATGCTAAAATTCAGAAATGCTAAAAGTCATTGATAAAGATCATTTTGTTACACAAAAACGTGCATACAAATTTCTGTTGGAAATGTCACATTCTTAACTAAAACTTGTGAATAACTTGTAGCAAAACATATAATATATTTTGTACTTGCTGAAAGCTTGTATGTAGAACAATATTAAACGTTCATCAATCAATGACTTTTTTTTTTTTTTCACCAGAACTTAATGCATTGATTCAGTCTAAGACTTGAGTTTGTTTTTAAGTGTTAGTAATTTCAGGGTAAACTTGCAAACATCCAGTTCTAAGAAGAGCTTCTGAAAAGTCTCAAAAGCGTGCCTCAGTTCTTTCGGGTAGGTGTGATTTAGTGCATACGTGAGCCCAAGAAGAACAGCACAGGCTCTTGTCAGATTTTCCAAGCCAGCCATGACTTGCATTCCCTCCAAGATGATGCTGAAATATTCCTGAGAATCCCTCTTGCAGATGGCAATTTTCATTATGTGCTGCAGGATATCTCCATTGTCACAATGTCTGGTTGTGTTTCCCTTGTTTGTCACTAGAGGTCCTCGTTCTCATGGTGTCTTTCACATTGGACTTCATTTCCCAGCATTCTGTCACTGATCAGTTCATTGCACTCAGCTGTTTCCCATTACCTTGTTAGAGTTTGTGTATAAATACCCTGTCTGTTTTAGTAGTACGGATTCCTTCATTTGTGTCACTTCAGGGCCCGTATTCATAAAGAATCTAAATGCAAAAAGTAGCTCCTAGTGACAAAATTCTTAGAAAATTCTTAGAAATGTGGGCGTTTACTCTTAAAATTAAAGAAAAAATCCTAGTAAAGAAAAAAAGTAATTCAGAAAGAATCTTAACCCTTAAAAGAGGTCTTAAGGTCAAAATTGTTAGGAGTATGGATGAGGACTTTTAAGAGGCTTAAGAGTTTATTTAGCAGAGGAGAAAATGGCAGAAAAGATGATGAAGAGGGAGAAGAAATGTGTTGCAATAGATGACAGTAGTTAATATATATCGTGCATGGATCATGTTTGTGACTGATCTTAATAGAGACGCGCTAATATCTCTGATACATCGCAATGCCATAATGCCAGAAATGAAAGTAGCCTAATCACTACATTAAGATATTTGGCAAATGGGAAAATGCAATAAAGCAGCAGTGATTTGGGTCTGTCACAACCCTCGTAAACAGTGTTCACACAAACAGTTACAGCACTTTCAGAACCTCTTATTCTGCCACCTTGCAGGCTCAAAAAAAACTGCATTTATGAATATAGCAGGCTTCCCTGATGCACACAAGCAGGGGAATGAACGTTAATAATTTGCGCTATAAGCTCCCAAGTCTGCTTCATGCTTTGTGTCGTGACACCCGGCCCAAATTTTTTTCTTTAATGATAGTGTTCATCCACTAACTTGGGCTAACAGCAAACACTGTTCTTCTGTCCAGTTGGGTTTTCTCATCTTTCTCGTTTTTTTATTCCATGTTTGCTATATTAAAACCAACATTCAAACCACCAATTAAATAGACAGCAAAAATGAAAAGCATGAAAGTTTTTATCTTTTCCTTACTCAGAGTTGCTCTCAGATCAGTACCGAATTGCTCTTAAGCTAAGACTCATACGTAAAAGTTTTTAAGCTAAATTAAGAGTTTTCTGAGAGGATTCGTAGAATCTTTATGAATACGGGCCCAGGTCTGTGCTTGTTCTAGTTCTAGTTTCTGTTTTGTTTATTGTTTTGACGGCTTTATTTAGATTGACCCCTGCATGGTGACAATGAGTTTGGAGTACCCTTTAATTAAAAGAACTACTGCTCTTGGATTATCTGTTTCACATGTGGTTTTCATGAAGGAATCCGTCACAAACAAGGGGATCGTCAACTATTTTTCTGAATTGTAAAGACGGTTGAGTTTCACCCCAGCCGGACCACCCTCAAAACTTTTCGTTCTGACAGTCCCCTTAACACAGGCTACTGCAGCCAAAGAGTCAGTGACACAACCCACTCGCCTGCACACAACTGCCGTTTTTACGACAACCCAGAGAAGTCTCAAAAAGACCAGAATGTCTGGTTATTCGGCTCACGCCAATTGTGCAGAAAAAGTGTCCACGGCCCAGTGCTCACCCCTACACACAAACACAGCACTTCCGGCGTCACCCACAGAGCCCACTCTCGGAAAGCGGCCAAATGCCCGTCGATTGTTGACTGTAACAGATGTGCCCACGTGTCCATGCCAGATAATTCAGATAATACCTCATCACAGGCCATTCTTGAGATTCATTTTATCCAAAGCGACCTTCAATTGCTATATATGTCAGAGTCCACACACCTCTGGAGCATCTAGGTGTTAGGTGTCTTGACACATTGGTGTCTCACAGTGGATTTGAACCTGGGTCTCTCACACCAAAGGCATGCGTCCTATCCACTGTGCCATCATCACCCCATACATTCACGAATGGACCCCTTGAGAAATCAGGGCATGCAAATTTTGAATCTGAATGATTGGCTGATTGTGGCACAGTCAGGGACAGAAAGATTGTCTCACAGATCTGCGCTCCTCAGTCATCTGGAAAATCTAGGACCATGAGCTCATTACTGCCCAGCCAGTCAATTTCCTTTTTAGGAATAGAATTGGACTCTCTGGCTATGAAGGCACGCTTGTCAATAGTGTGCGTGAAGACATTCCAGAGGATGAACTTCAGCTGTGCCTGCTATGCTGCAACGCTAGCTGGCCGCTCGTGTGCCACACAGAGCATGAAAGTCAGCGCTGCGAGCAGATCAGAGTGACTCAGAGCTTCATCACAGCTCTGCAGCCCTGGTTAGCAGCCAACTGGTATGTCTAAATGGTCTGTGTTCTCTAAATGGTGCACTGACAAAGACCTGGACCCATGAAGGTGTGGGGTTCCACGGTTGCTTAGTTTCCTTCAAGAGCTGTTGGATAAGGGAAGGTCCCCTTCCACGCTCATAGTCTATGTGGCAGCTGTTGCAGCATTCTCAGAATCGTTGAAGCATTCTCAGAATTGAATTGACACGGCCAATCAATAGGCAGGAATGAGCTTGTCATCCGCTTTCTTAGAGTACCCCCATACAGTCCAGTTGCTATGCTGCCTTTTTGGCAAAGCGGAAGTTGACGTCTTTGCGTCACAGGAGTTTTTCAAAGAACGAGGACACGCTGGCCCAAACCTGGCCTAGCCACCCACTTTCCCTCCGGTCTCTCTGTTGCCACAGGTGATCAAGAGAATCAGGGAAACGCACCACTCATTGCTCCTCGTAGCCCCGCAATGGAAGAACCAGACTTGGTTCCCAGAGCTGACGCGGCTATCACAGACAGTCCCGTGGCCAATGATCTGGCATCCCCGTCCAGAGCGTTGTTCTCTGATTAACGGTTACCAGTTTCCCTGCCAGATGCAATTGTGAACACAATCACGCAGTCTAGAGATCATTCTATCAGAAGGCTCTACACGTCTAAATGGTCTGTGCTCTCTAAATGGTGCACTGACAAAGACCTGGACCCACGAAAGTGTGGGGTTCTGCGGTTGCTTAGTTTCCTTCAAGAGCTGTTGGATAAGGGAAGGTACACTATGCTGTACTAGTGACAATAACAAGACCCACGATGTCATGACCCACGGTGTTTGTATTTTGACATACCGCAGTTGTTTGATGGACTCGTAGATAAATAGAGTGCACAAGAGAAAAAATATGATTTGCACAAATGTCAGATTACTGTGATAGGCAGTATTAGATAACATCAGATATATGGTGATGATTAAATTAAATTTAGCAATATAAACAACACGGAAAGTTTTCATTAAATATGAATAATTGTTAAAATGATAAAAGACTTTAAAAAATAACCTTTTCTAAACACATGGAAATATTTTAACTTTTTTCAATGCACTAGATATTTTTTCTGTCTTTAATCACTGAATTCAATCTCGATTTCTTTCAACACATTATAATAATAATGATAAAATCAATGGTCATCTCACTCATGCAGGTTGTAGTGGGAATTTCAAATGTGTTCGCAAGCAGGCATTTACATCAAATATCTCCACATACAATTACAAAACAAAAACTGGTCATTGTCAAATTGACAGATGTTTGGCTGGCCTCTGATTTGCAGTGATGAACTAATAATCCAGAAGAACATTTCACCGGATAGCATCATTGCCATTATCACCACAGACACTATGATAATGTGCTTTTGCAGATTGCACAGACAGGGAAGCATAAATTGACACTGGGTGCTTACTGGAAGCCCAGGTGTGGAACAGTATACATAGTATATATTATATAAATACACTCAGCTTCCCTAGGCTAATTTCTGGAAAAAGCCATAATTGCTCGCTTTATAATTTATGAATGTTAGAGCAAGTCTGGCAAAGTACCATCACCTATTACTCACCAAGCCTCTAACTCTCACTACTGTGCTGTCAACACACACACACACACACACACACACACACACACAAACACACACACTGCATGGTAGTGTATTAAATCACTGAGACAATTCTCTCTGCGGTGTGCTCGGTGGGTTGTACTTCCCGTGGAAAAAGGACATGAAATACAGATAAATACTGGCAATGTGTTTGCTTTTTTTTTTTTTTTTTTTTTTTTTTTTTTGTAGAAGCGCACCATGACAACTGCAGTCTTTCTGTTTATTTTCCCCAAATTAGAAAACTTGGGACAATTTAAATTCATCATGTCAGTTTGAAAATATAGACCTGCCCTAAAATTATCATGTTTTGTTTACTTAAATGTTTAATGATAACCAGAAGATATAATTCCAAATGAATAATACTCATCTATTAGAACAGATCAGATGCTGGGAGTGAGAATGAAGAGCAAAGTCCAGTCTGAAGCTCTTAGCAGCACAGGGACGCTGTGGACAACCCGATCTCTCCAGAGAGGAAGAAGGTGATGATAATGGTGATCAGTCCAGAGAGGCACGAGAGGCTGGTTCGGGAACGGAAGGTCGGAAGACGAAGACGAACCACAAGTGCTGAACACGACCACAAGGACACAGGAAACAGGAGGGGAAACGCGAGCGGGAACATCCTCAACGATCTGACGAATAAAAGGCAACATCAGTGAGAATATAAAGTGTACGCTGATCAGTGTCAGCTGACGCGCTGATCAGTTGTAGCCGGTGCGCTGATCAGCGGCAATAACCAGGGACCGCATACATGAAACATGCACACACACATAACATGAGATGCAAAAAGAAACAGTGAATTCATAAACTGTGACGATACCCCTCCCCCTAAGAGTGCTGCATGGTGGTCCCAGAGGGACCTACCTGTTGATTATAATCATCAATAAATGTCAGAATGTCCCTAGCAGGAACCCAACTTCTCTCATCCGGACCATAACCCTCCCAGTTCACCAGGTACTGGAATCAGCATCCCCTCTGTTTCGAGTCCAGAATACGATTGACCGAATATGTAGCTTCCGTCTACGAGTTGCAGCGGTGGTGGAACCGGGGCTGGCGGATTAAGATGAGAATGAAAAACAGGCTTCAATTTGGAGACATGAGAGGCAGGATGAATTCTCCTGTACACAAGAGGAAGTTTGAGGTGAACTGTCACCGTACAAGTGATCTTGGTGACGGTCAACGGGCAGGTAAATTGGGGAGATAATTTATTAGACGCGGAATGTTCTCGGTAGAAAACCACACTTTTTGATCCACAACATATACGGGAGGCCTTGACCGGTGGCGATCAGCCTTAGCCTTAGTGTGCGCCCCCACCTGGAGCAGAGTATCATGTGCTCTGGTCCATGTGGTGGCACCTCTGGACAAAGGCGTGAGCCTTCAAGAACCGGCCCACTACTTTTAAAACAACCCTCATGCCATTAGAGGTCGGGAGGGTGGTGACAAAATGTGGGAACAGTGTCTCGAAGGGACAGACATCGGATGGATTAACCCATCAGGAGGTCGGTTAGACGTCTTACCAATGGCACAAACAGAGCAAGCCAAAACAAAACTGTGAATGACGTGAGCGATTAATGGCCACCAGAACCGTTGCTTTACTAAAAAGGTCTGGTTTACCCCTGTATGACAAGCGATGTTGGAGCAATGACTTCGGACTGTAACTCCTATGGTACAAACAATCAACTCGGTGGGGAACCGGGGAGAGGCATTACCCCTTCTAAGGCCGATTTGACCTTCGATTCGACCTCCCATGTAAGTGTGGAGATGACTACTTTCTCGGGTAAAATGTACTTGGGAGTAATTGGGCGTTTGGATGGATCAAGAATACAAGATAAGGATTCGGGCTTGATGTTCTTGGAACCCGGGCAGTACAAGAAATAATAAGCAAAACGTCAAAAAAAGTGCCCACCAAGCCTGCCTGGAGTTGAGTCTTTTAGCAGATCTAATATATTCAAGGTTCTTCTGATCAGTCCAAACGAAAATAGGTCCCCCGACTTTTCTAACCAATGATGCCACTCCTCCAACGATTTGACTGCCAAAAACTCTCTGTTACCAATGTCATAGTTATGTTCGGAAGGTAATAAGCGGTTGGGAAAGAACGTGCAAGGATGGGTCTTGTCGTCTGCAGAAGAGCATTGGGAGAAAACTGCCCCTACCCCCACCTCAGACACATCGACCTCCACCACGAACTGACGTTAGGGATAAGGGGCGACTAAGATGAGAGCCAAAACAAGTGGCTTTTGTGGTTGGGGAGTTGGACAGCCCGAAAGGCATAACCAAATATTCAAAATGTTCCCTGGGGGTGTTGAACACGGTTTTCCATTCATCACCCTTCCTGATGTGAACCAAATAAGCATTACGTAAATCCAATTTCGTGAAGACAGAGGATCCCTGAAACCGCTCGAAGGCTGAAGATGTCAACAGCAAAGGATAAGTATTATTTACCGTGATGTTAATCAACCCTCGGTAATCAATACACCACAGGGAGCCTTCCTTCTTCCCCCTAAAAAGGACACCGCCCCCGGTGGAGAAGAGGAATGGCAGATGAATCCGGAGGCTAGAGAAACAGAAATATATTTCTCCATGGCCTGCCTTTCAGGAACATAAATTGAGTAAAGTTTACCTTTAGGTTGGAGACTTACCTAGGAGTAAATCTATAGCACAGTCATAAGGACGATGCGGCGGTAGAGAAGCAGCACAGGACTTACTGAACACTTCCTCCAGGTCAAGGTACTCAGCGGGCACATTTAATAAACTCACTGACTCCTGAAAAAAGAACTTGATACAGGTGAACAGGCAGACATCAGACAAGACACATAACATTGAGTGCACCAAGAAGAAATAGAATTGTGTCCCCAGTCAACCCTGTTGGACTAGCCATGGATGACCGAGGACGATGGGCTCCAAGGGTTAGTTGTTACGTGTGGTTGCTGGATGTAACGAATGTC
Organism: Cyprinella venusta; assembly: GCA_038021265.1. NCBI lineage: Eukaryota > Metazoa > Chordata > Actinopteri > Cypriniformes > Leuciscidae > Cyprinella > Cyprinella venusta. The sequence goes on from CM075864.1 coordinate 30,088,978, forward strand.
ATGAGTTAGTGGTGAATGTCATGTCTTTAAGTTCTTGACCGTTGAGAGCGCTGACAGAGATAGGATACAGGATAGGGTAGAGTGCAGTCTCGTGGGTACCCCCCGGCCAGCGAGGGGTGGCATAAGTGTTAATGAGCGACGCCTGTAAGACGCAATGGTCTTGCATTTCTAATGAAGGAGCGGAAGCATAAAGGAGGAGCGACGACAGTGCAGATGGAGAGAGAAACCTGCCTTATTTTATTTCATGTTTTGTTTCTGTGGCCAGCAGTCGTCCGTGATGGGGTGCTGGCTTTACTTTCATTTTGTATTTGTTTATTTTATTATTAAAGTCCTGAATGTTCGCCAGTTCCCAGTTCTCCTTCCCATGACAACAAACCCTGTTAAAGATATGCTTCGGGTCAGGAACTCATTCAGTTGTGGTGCCTTTTCTGAATCCATGTTGGTCAGATCGTTCTGTATTGAAAACCAGAAGATTCAAGTGCAAATGAATAATACTCTTTTATTAGAAAAGGTCAGATTCTGGGAGTGATACGTGCAAAGTTCGGTCTGAAGCTCTTAGCAGTACAGGGATGCAGTGAACAACCTGATCTCTCCAGAGAGGAAGGAGGTGATGATGATGGTGATCAGTCCAGAGAGGCACGAGAGGCTGGTTCGGGAATGGAGAGTCGGAAGACAAAGACGAGACGAACCAGAAGTGCTGAACACGATGATCACAAGGACACAGGAAACAGGCAGGGAAAAAAAGAGCGGGAACATCCAGAATCATCTGACAACGACAAGGCAACATCATTGAGAATATAAAGTGTACGCTGCTCAGTGTCAGCTGCCGCACTGATCAGTTGCAGCCGGCACGCTGATCAGCGCCAATAACCAGTGACCGCCCACATGACACACACATAACATGAGATGCAAACAGAGGGGAGAGAGAGTTCACTCAGAGAGAGTTCACTCAACTGCTCATAATAGCAGCACATTAATAAAAAAAAACACAATATTTACCCACGTTCTGCTTTCTATCATGCGACGCGCACGTTCGCGATGACGTAAGATGCGCGCAAACGCACCAGGGTTCGATAGAATCAAGTTGAGTGTGAAACCAGACCAACGCTGCGGGGGGCGCCGGAAACAAACGCGCTCGGGCTCGGACCGCAGCAAACGAGCCCAGTGTAAAAGCCCCCATAGACAGCGAATGCATAAACTGTGACAAAATGTTAAAGCATGGAAGTGAACTTCTTATTTATTTTGAAAATATAATATAGAGAAAATAAGATTTGGAACAAAAAACAGATTTTTACTTTATTAGAATATTAACCTGTAAGCACACATGGGCATTTTTCTTAAACCCATTCCCTTTTCCATTAATTAATTTACATTTTCTAATTTCTTTTTTTTTTCTTTCTTACAATTCTATTTATGAATTCATATATTTTCATTTTACTTACATTGCACACATGAATTTTCCACTTACCGATTACTGTTCTTCTCTCATATTTTGATTAAAGCAATCAAATCACGATAAATGCCCTGCTGGTGTATCCCTGCTGGTCTAGGCCCAGGACAAATTTAATAACAATTAAGAAGAAACAATAATACATTAAAAAAAGAAAAGCCCTTGTTAATATGAGATGACTGACAACGAAGACTGAGTTCAGAGATAAATTATATCTTATATAATCAACTAATACAGCTATGAATTACATAAATGCCCCTTGGAGAGTTAGCTGGCTTTTGAGGGGGCGGTTATGCTTTAATTGGTTATTAATATGTTATCAGATCTCTTCAGAGACAAAATCTGAATTTGTAATACTTCTGGTATTTGAGCTGTTATACAATCCATTTAACAATAACTTAAACCAGTTCCTTTTTGAGGGAACTCAACACTGTGTCATAACGTTGACGCTATGAAACGTGTTTTTCTATACATGTGTATTACTTTCTTTCCTCTGCAGAATGGAAAAGATGATATTTTGAAAGAATGTGTCAACTGTTTTGAATTCAGTGAAAGTCAGTGGGATCCAAAACAACATTTTACCATCAATCAATACAAAAACAAATCCACTGGGAGGAGTCGGATGCAGATCCAACTCATCTCACCTTACATATACCTAAACCTACCACTCTCCACCGCCTGATCCCTAAACCCTCCCCTAAACCTACCCAACTCCACCCCTCCGATCTGCATCCGACTCTGCCCCCTGGATCTTGTGTACTGCAATGAGGTGCTACTGACATTTTGGGTGAACTGTCACTTTAAACTGTCATTCATTCCTGAAGCTGCTGCAGTGTAGCACAAACAATGCGAGATAAGGTAACGATGAATGCTTAGAATTGGGTTTACTCTTTTTCAATATTATGCATTTTGCAACATGTATATTTTGAAGACTTGGATGTTCTTTAAAGTTTTTGATACTTCAAACGTTATTCCTTCTTCAAATGGTGGTCAGTCATCACTGCAGTTATATCCCATCGCAAGCTTCTCCATTCACGTTAGTGTTGCTATTTTGGTCAAACTTTCCTAACGGCACTCGTTCTGCTGCCAGCAGAAAGGCAAGTTAATTATATATTAAGTGAATTACTTCAGGAAGTAAATAAAATTGACATTTTAAATTAACAGTGCATTTATATCTAGTGATTAGCAATAAAAGGTCTCCAGTATGCCATGGTATAGGATTACAGACAATATGTGAAACTGGGTAAAGAAATATGTGAATTGAATGTAAAAATTCAGAATCAATGCCACAAACTAGAAAAAAAGTATTTTTAGAGAGTAGTATACGATTGCAATGCAACCACATTCAGTCCAATCTCACAACACGTAACTTAGATAATTCCCTTATAAAGAAATTAAAGTATGATAATATGCAAAACATGTTAAAATGAAATGTGATTAGACTCTCGATCACACATTATAGGATGATATAGACTATAAAGTTGTGTCTAGGAACCGAGGTATAACACAGAGTTTCAATGCACAACAAAATGTTTGATGGACCAAGCAGGATTGTCAGACAAAATTGCTATACGTTTAAAGAAATGGAAAAAAAAAAAAAAGAAAAAAAAAATAATAATATAAAAACACACAGGCCACTTTGCAAGTACATTACACTTTGTGAAATGTACTTGCATATGCACCTTTTAGGTTGTCAGTGAGCTCTGGTGTCTGTCTCTCCCTTGCCTTTGATTAGGAGTCTTTCGACTGCCGACAACATTCCACTTACCATTTGGGCGCAGATGTCCAAATCTTAGCAAGACCACTAACCAAATGTAGACAAATACACTCATCTCATTTTATTTATTTATTTATTTATTTATTTATTTATTTATTTATTTATTTATTTATTTATTTATTTATTTATTTATTTATTTATTTATTTATTTATTTATTTATTTTTTACTTTCAGGACATTGTCTGAAGACTCAGACCCCTCCTCTTTATTAAGAATTGCACAAGGTAAGGAAATAAATGCAAAAGGTATCTTCAGCTTCATTTCCCTACACACCAACAATGATTCATTGTAATTATATGGTTTCTGGTGTAAAAACAAAACAAAACAAAAAAATTATAGAGTACCGCTGAAGTAGAAAAGATATATATATATATATATATATATATATATATATATATATATATATATATATATATATATATATATATATATATATATTTATATATATATATATATATATATAGTCAAACTTTTCTCTCTGAAAATCTATTTCCACAAAATATGATTTTATTTGCAAAGAAAGCTTGTAACATGTTCCATTAAAGTCTAGAGTCAGTCTTTAAATACTGGTTCTCAAACCGCTTTATCTGTCATCTTGATACTGTTGAAATGATCAAATGTGTAGTGACCCACTGAGCAGGGCACACAGCCTGACTGAGCATAACCATAAGGTCAAGGCAGGGCATGGCAACCAAACAGGCATAGTTTATCTTGTCATGAAGAATATTTTAATGCCATCTTTATCTTCTTTTTGGAGCAAGGCAATTTCAGTTATTTTCCTTGCAAGTAATCCTTGAGACTTGTATGTTATTTTCTGAAATTGATGATATTGTGCATTTTGCCCTTCAGCTGTCTTATGTCTCATATGTCCACATGTCTGATATAATTCGTGTAAAAAGTTTTTTTTTTTTTTTTTTTTTTTTTTTTTGGAGACCTACAGCTGAGGTATGTCAAATAAAATGTGGCCTGTAGTACAGTCGATCGTCAGTGTGGTTTGCAGTTGTTATGAACACAAATTGATGACGAAATATTCACATATTTGCATACTCTTAGTTACACTCGTAATTTTATGCATTTCTCATTGCATTCTCTTAGAATACACTACCTTGAGAGAGCAGCTGGTTTTCTTCATCTATCTCTTGCAATACCCCTGTGGCTGAAAAACAAGCGCTGTTCTGTGTACATAAACTTTCTGGGGTAAATCCAAAGTGACAAAAACATGAATAAAACAATAATGCTGACATTTCGTCCTGAGTCATCATCACCTAGTCACAGCTAAACATCTGCTGCCAGTATACTCACGTTAATGATGCAAATGTACTGAAAATGAACCCAAAATTACAATGTAAAAATAGATCCAAAGGGGCAACAAAAATGAAAATACTAAATAATATCCAGTATAATATGAGTAAAAATGAATTCACTATATCGAAAAATTAGAATATTGTGTAAAAGTTCATTTATTTCAGTAATTCAGCTTAAAAGGTGAATTAGGTGAAACTAATATATAGACCTTTTCACAATATTCTAATTTTGAATTTGTGGCTTTCATAAGCTGTAAGCTATAATCATCAAAATTATAACAAACAAAGGATTGAAATATCCCACTTTGCATGTAATAAGTCTATATAATATATTAGTTTCACATTCTAAGTGAAATTACCCAAAACTTTTGCACGATAATTTTTCAAGTTTCACCTACAGGTTTCAAGTTCAACTACACAAATCAGTAAACAATCACTTAGGCTATGTTAAATTAGATTGTTATTTACCTTAAGCCGGGCTCAGACTACAGGATGCCGATTTTAAAGACTTAAGATTTAAGAGAGATTTACACCTCCTGACAAAAAAAAAAAAAAAAAAAAAAATTAAAATACCATCCAGGGCATCAAACTGTTCCGATTATCTGGTAATGTGAGGCGTTTACAGATCAAGGCATGTTTTATCTGGGGCACCCAATTTTAGGTAACACTTTATTTTGATAGTGCACTTTAGACATTCAACTAACCATAAGTAACTTTGCCGCTACATGTAAACTAACTATTATTAGAGTATTAGTAGACTGTCAGCTTAATATCTGCTAACACTTTATTTTGTTAGTCACCCAACAGACATTCAACTGACTGTAAGTAACTATAGCAACTACAAGTCAACTTGTTCTCCTAACCTGAACCCTAACAGTCTACTGACAGTCTACTACAGCCTACTAATACTCTAATGACACTTTGAAATGTAGTTGGAAATTTACTTAGTTAGTAAAATGTCTAAAGTGACTATCGAAATAAAGTGAAATAAACATAACCGGGTGATTATGTTAGTTATTTCACAATAGCCAATGAGAGTTAAATTGAATTGAATTAAATTGTGACCACAAAAGAACATGCTTTGCTGGTCCGTTGAACCAAGAGAAGGCGGAAAGTTTTACAACAACACGACTGCTTGTATAACAAAAATATGACACAACCATACGGACAAAGAGAAGGGTTGGGTATAAGTCACCCTGGTTTTGAAAATAGCCTTCTGGGTGAGCAAATGTAAACATTACCTGTTGAGACATCTAGTAACATCTGCTACGTAGCCTACACTCTTGCATCCATGAGATCACGTGGGTTGACCCTTCTTGCCTGAATATTATAGTGAGTGATTCTCTACAATATATATATATATATATATATATATATATATATATATATATATAGTAAGCTATCTGTACTTTTAATTAAGAACAGTTTTCAGGTACTTTTTACACCTCTGGAGAGGAATAAAATAAACTGTCATCTCACTTCTTTGGCGTAATTGTAATATAAACGGCATGTGCTCCTTCGAAGCAGACTAGCTCGCAGCATGTAATCTAGATGATCAAACAAAATAAGAACACTGGTAAAAAGGAAAATCAGATTTTTTGAGACACAATATAAATAAACAAACGAAAAACCTGGGGTGCAAACGTGAAGCTATTAAAGTGGGATATCTCGTATTTAATGGAGAGCTGGAGGCTGCTGCGTCAATTAATTCAAATGGCTTTAGCAGGTGCGGAAATTGAGAAACTGTGTATAGCTGCATATTAAACACTGACATTCAGCCATTTAATTTCGAAAGATACAGATAACAGGCCACCATTCATATACATCTAATTCATTTCCGTTCAGATCTTCTAAATTATTCATGCTTTGTCAAAAAAAAAAAAAAAAAAAAAAAAAAAAGTCTTATTTTTGGCTAATTTATCAACATCCTACTTTTATTCAGCTTATTGGAGACTTACTGTTGAACTTCTGTACTTTATAAAAATTATAAGTGATGACTATGGAAAAGCAGCCCCATGTTGGCCAGTTGAGCCCCCTTAACAAGCGACATGAGATATTCTCAAGTTTAGATCTTCAACAGATGCTTCCACTTGTCTCTACTCGACAAAAACACATTTAATTTAGGGCCTATATTGAATCACTGCCACAAACCTAAGAGTGTAGTCTGGAACACTAAAAATTGAGAGACATCTGTTTCAGTAAAGTGCATGTTTCACAGTTATCTCCTTTCAAAAGATTTTAAGAAGACGAGCTTCGAATTTTAGGTCCTATTTTGTTAAAAGTGACATTTATTGTCAAAAAAGTATTGATTCCTTTTTTTTTATGTGTGTCCTCCGTTGTTGAGGGCATGTGGTGGACCTTAATTAAAGGATGTTGAAATAGAGGATGGCAGAAGGACAGCAGGTTTGGACAGTGTTCAAGAGCAGTACAGAAGGGTATAATCTCCTGTGTTGACATGGTTAATTAGCCCAGGTTAGAGGGAAGAGATGTTGATCATATATCACACTCTTATTCACAGCACCATTTACTATTCCACTTTAGGGAATTCTTTTCTCTTTACTTCTCATTGTAAGGGCTTGAGGAGATGAGCATTGTGTGCCTGGGCGGAGAGGACACATACGAAAGTCAAATATTCATTTGTTTAATTTTATAATGAGCACGAACAGAGGAAAATCAGGCCTAACATTCCAGTGGGCCTAATTAAAATTGGTGAAAGCTTGAGAAAAGGAGTTGCACTGAGGTGATTTTAGACGCAGCTCAAATGAGAAGACCTAATTAAGGAGACTGATGGCCTTTACTTAGAAGCCGCCTGAGATGTGTCCAGCATTTTGTGTTTGTCCCCACAGCAGATCACTTTGATTAACCACTTTCTGTATCAAGTCTGGCAGGACAATTAATAAATAAGGTCCAGTTAGAAAAAAGGGGGGAAAAGAAATACATAACAATTATATTAATTATGATGATTGTGATGATAATAAATATAGCTAGAAGCAGCAATCGTGCACGAAGCAAAGCACAATAGAACTTTCAGCTCATAAGCTCAGACTTCATTGTACTCAGTATAAGGCAAAGTCAAGAAATAGAAAAATGTGTAGGATACTCGGGATTGTTCTGTTAGCTCAGATACAGGGAATATCATTTTAATAACTAATCATGAAACATGATCGGGAATCACCTACAAATGATAAAATTACTCGTAAGGGAATAATTGCCAATGTTCTGTATGAACGATTGCATTGTACTATCAATAATAAATCACAAGAATTATTATTAAATATGAATATGTCAATTGTCTAAAATAGATTGATTGTCAGGATAATCTTTAAGGGGACTAATTTATGATAGAATCATCTGCTTGTCCATCAAACCTCACAAAATTGTCCTCCTTTATAGACTTTCAAGAGAAGCTATTTCTCTGGCCATAAGGATTAACCTTCCTGTTCTAGGAGCTTTGATCGCAACATTAAAGGGACTTTGAAATATGCAAGAGACAGTCAATCAAATGAGTATAATGTATTTAATAAATGAAAACTGCGTATACATGGAATAAATGTATGAATGAAAGAATAGATGAAAGAAAATGAAAGTAAAAGAAACAGGAAGTGAGTGAAAGAGAGATCCTGAAGGAGAGTGGCAAATTACAGACCTTAAACCCTTGAGAGACAACACTGAAAACACAATTTTAATGCTCTAAAAGCTCGATAAACAATACTTGCATATGTTTTTTTGTGGTGCCGAGTTGAGAAAGCGCACATGTGTGGTATGTCGTTCTGTCGGAGCGTCACATGGTCTGCGGATGGGTCCGGAGCGCACAATTCAGCGAAGGTTTAAAGGTCCTTGGAATATTTTTTGGGAATTATTAAGTTTGGGAATATTCACACATAATTTAAGCTGACACTTTTATCCAAAGCGACTTTCAAATTGCTATAAATATCAGAGGTTGCATGCGTCTAAAGCAACTAGGAGTGAAGTGTCTTGCTCAGGGACACATTGGTGACTCACAGTGGATTCGAACCCTTGTCTCTCACACCAAAAGCATGTGTCTCATCCACTGCGCCATCACCACCCCAACTCATTTGCAGAGCAAATGTCCTACATTTTTTTATCATTTTATCGTTTGATTTTGGTTCATTCACACTGCCAGTGATTTTCCGGAAGATCCCATAAAGACACGTGACATCAGGTTGAGACATGTAACGTACGCGTCGAAAATATGTACAGTAACGCATTGCGTACTGTTCCACAAAGCTGGTAAACAATCCCAGCTTCAGGGCGGATAGTTTTTTGTTCTTTCTTTGTTGATGACAAACACAAACTTTATTCTAAGAGGAACAGAGTTCACCCCTTACGGCATTGGTCGTGGCTTTTGTTCACACAGGGCGTGTTCCGGGACTGATCCAGGTAATTTTATTAGGTCCCTATCCATTTTATTACAACTTCCTGGGATTAACGTACTGTGTGAAAGGGGAATTGGTGAGACCACTTTTTTTGTCTTCTCTCGTTTTGCTTTGAGTGGAATTTTCCTCTTAAAAGAAATTACTTTAAGGATTACTATACTATTTAAGGAAAACTATATTTTTCGTTCAATTTATTTATTTATTTATTTGACAGGAAACGCAAATGGTGTTTCTTTAAACTTGATTTGTGATTGGGCACAGTTGAGAAAACAATATGCACATGGATTGTAATGACAATGGCAAGCAAAGCTCATAGTGGTTTTGATGTGGAGTGTTCAGAATGTAGGGTATATTGTGTAAACTTGCAGTGCGAGACTGAAGAGCCAGTGCAAAAGCAAAGAAAAAAAAATGTGTGAGCCATGAGCTAGTTTTAAAAGAGTAATCAGAGATATTAGTTTAATCAGCTACATTATTCAACAACAATGAAGTGCATTGCATGTGGTTGATTCTTGTGTTCACAGAATGATTCAGCAACATCAGCTGTTTAAGTCCCAATTTAAGTGATATCTTATGACTGTCTCTTAGAACTGTACTGTTTTTAGCAGTTGCCATTAATCAGTTTGAAGGGCCACACATCCAAATAATGGGCCTTAAAAGTGATTAATCATCTATTGAGAGAGAATTTGAGATTTTAGCCCCATAACAATAAATCACCCTAATACTTAAAATATTTAAATAGTGACACCAATAAAACAATATATCTCGTCCTCTCTAACCTAGCATGACAAATGCATAATCATTATCAACTTTCATTTTGCTATGAAAGAAGGAAATATTCAGCTGTCAGGAATTCTGAAGGATAGTAGAATAATGTCAGTGAGGCTGACTGATCAGTTCCTTATACGGTTTACAAGACATACACAGGAAATGACAGGGCAAGGTTAACCGTTTATAACATAATTTATCAAAGTGAAAATATTTAAGTTATTTCCAGAGCTCCTAGACCCATTAAAACACTCTTTATGTGAACATTAGAAAATATAATTAATCTTGGACTATCATTCGGAAGTTATGATTTTTAGCCGTCTGTGAGGGCCAGAATTTCTTGTCTGTGTTTTGTTGGCGGTTAATAGATGGTGCAGCTCGCTTTCATTTGGACAAATCACCTAATGCCTTTACTCATTATAAGAGCATTTCACTGTTAAATAACCTATCATTTGCCATATTCAAACCATACGTTTGATCTTACTTTACAAGGCACTAATACTCTTAAGTGTAGTGCAAATCAAGGCTTACAGATGAATCGTCAGGAATCGTTTTAAGGCATTCCAGTGTGGCTTTCTTACTGTGTAAACACCATAAACATTATTAAGTGAGATGTGAACCTCATAATTACTTTTACTTTAGCAAAACAGTTTATTGTGATCTGAAGTAGTTCAGTTTGCCTTGGGAGAAAGCTAACTGCCTAATTTTTCCTCAGGGGTTTTAGGTTTCATCTTGTAAAGAGGACATCAATTGCCGAATCCTATAACTGCCAAGCGAGCTATGTCACTCACATCCATCAAGCGGTGGAGGCTTGAGTAGTTTATTAATACACCACATTATGTATATGAGATGTTTGCTTCTCTTTCTCTTTCTATACTTCACACACTCATTCTCACTTCCCTTTTTTCATTATTCGTACAGTTCATCTTACCTTCGACATTGAAGGGGTTCTATCTTTGTGTTTTTATGACACAAAGCTAGAACTGGCGCTAATCTTAATCGATGACACCATTACTCATCTGCTAAAAGCTACCTAAATTTATCCACTAGCAAAGCATACTTAGACTAATAGCAATTGCTTTCTGACACTTGTCCTTGAGAGGATGCCGGGAACGCAGCAAGAGGGCAGGAAGTATCATCTTAATGCCTTAAAGCTACACTATATATCTCTGTGAAGAGTACACACGCCCCACAGGAATTAGTGCAGCTGTATACATGCTCTCACACAAGTGATACTCTTCACATCTGCATCAAGCATATACCAAATTGTTTAAAAAGAACTCTTTGAGGTTTGAGGCAGGGTCTGCGCACAGATGCACACTTTAATATAAATACACAATGTCTGTGTTTTAGACTTGAGAGTGGTACTTTTGTGGTACTTCACTCACCGTAAGAATAGTCAAATTTGCATTTCACAGGCTATTTCAAACATTAAGTGCCAGGAATGGTTAGGCCTGAACTCCAACTAAAAAGACTAGCTTGGACTGGTTTATTAAAGACCAGGCTGGGTTTTGCTAGTTTTTAAAGTATTTATGAAACTTTCTTCCGTATTGTCACATACGTCTTAATAATACAAACCGTATTATTAAGACGTATGTGACAATACGGAAGAAAGTGACAAATGTTTGAAAAACAAAAAATTGTATAGGACCACATTATATCCATCCCTTGTTGATTGGATTTTGAGACGTTTGTGTTCCACTTTAAAAGGACTGTGAGCTTGAAGTTGATTGTAGAGGGCCGGAGTTTAAGTGAACTAGACGATTGGTCAAGACTGACATATGTTACCATAGAAAGACTGTTGTTTTTCCTCAAATTGTGGAAATTTGATAAAATATTAATGAGAAAAAATAAATTAAAGGGGCACTAGACGACAATGCTGTCAAACAGCGACCCCTAGAGTAACTGTGGAGTACTTGTTTTTAACATTACTGTTGTAAATACCACTCACGGAGGGCATGATGTGTTACATAGTATACTACATTGTGTTTATTTTGTTGTTTAATGAGATCTAATATATGTTGTTAGTGGTGAGAATTTTCACGTGATTAAATACATATCCCCATGAACTTTAGTGGTCCAGAGGATGCTTTTGCCATGTTTTTCACAGGTTCTAGGTTCTAATTCTTACCAATAGTATAGTTTATTTTCCTCATCAACACCGATTAAATATTAGTGGCTGTATTTCAAGTAGGGACATGTTTTTTGTGCATTGGGTTTTGTGATTTCACCGTAATGAGTCTCTCAGTCCCCGCAATGGATTGAGCAATGAGCGCGCGTCCGTTTGAATATCACAACAGAACACTGTCTGAATTCACTGAAACTGATCGCAGCGGCAACGAGCACTTTGGTCACTTGAATTCAAAAACAACACATTTCAGATCGCCTCTTATTTAACAAACGAAATAAATGAATCTACTAGAGTTACCTGGAGATGTTTTATTTGTTTGTATTGGTACATCCGTGCTTCAATGGGGACATATCACATGCGCATTACGGCTATTCTCGCGTCTGACTCCTCGCTCGGTCAGTCTGCTTTTTCCTCTTTCTCTGTTCCTCCGACAATGCTTTCCTAGCTTTCTATATCTTATATGCCGGCTCTGCCATGACGATAGTGTGACAAACTCCATCCTTGTCGACCTTGTTCCTGGATATGTGCGGTGTTGTCGCAAGACTCGCAAAGGAATATGTTACATCGCGAGAGCTGATATCACGCGATACTTCAGTGCGGCGAGCCGCCGGCCAGAAACTGCAAGTGAGATTTTTCCGCTCACAGGCACCAGGGGGGGTCGAGACACCCACCATTCAACCCGAAAGAAGTCATATAACCATTTCAATAACTCTGAAGCTGTTAAATTAAGATAAAATAACTGCCTTGTGTCCCTTTAATTCAATACATGGAATTGACCCCATCTATAACTTACATTTGCTAAATAAAGGGACAGAGGGACAGGCCCGTTCAGGGGAACAGGACCAGAACATAGCCACGCCGGTACTAGGCAGAACAGGATGAGGCGGAGGCCATGGCGAAGAAGGAAGAGTCGTTGGCCAGGGCGGAGCAGGATAGACTGAAGACCAAGGCGAAGGAGGAAGAGTCGTGGCCAGGGTGAAGCCCCCTCAGGCTTCCCTGGATGTGAAGACTTCTCGGGCAGCCACGGCAGAGAAATCCCCTCAAGAGACCATGGTGACACAACCTTCAGGGTCCTTTCGTGGATCATGGAGCCTACTGCCCTACTGAGCCAAGGCTGACGTTAAGCTCGAGTTTGTCATAGCTGACACAAAGCTCTGGCTCGTAGAGGCTGACGTGCAGCTCAGGTTCGTTTACACTGATGTGAAGCTCAGGTTCGAAAAGGCAGATGTGAAACTCCGAAAGTACTGTTTGGGCCGGGACCAGCGATGAGGTCTCTGGACTGGACAGGACCGGCGGTGCAGGCTCGGCAGAAAGAGAGTCTGGCAGAACGGTCTCGGCGGGACGAGACTCAGGCATGTCGTAAAGAAGCTCCAACTCATCAAGCGTGAGATAATTAGACCTTGGTTTGTCGCGGGGCTCCTCGTCCACCTTACCCACAGTAAAAGCTGAACCATTCAGTTGCAGGGCAATGTCAATATACTGCTCTAAAGTACCACGAGGATCAGGGTCGGGCATCAATGACCGGAGCAGTTCAGATAACCCTCCATGGAAAAAGATCATTAAGCAGTTGGTGCTCATTATCGTGAAATGTGTCAATTCAATAAACTCCTCAACATGCCACTCAATCAATCGATCGATCTCCCTGACGGAGTCGCATGATCTCAGCTCCCATATCCATGTTCGGCATCGCTGTATGAGCTTGTCCGGATCACTTTCGAGGTGGCTGATACCAGAAGATTGCGAGACCTGACTTCTGTCGAACTATACTTGGAGAGCTTGATGTGGAATCGGGATCGATTAAGGGTTGACAACTGTGGAGACGGGTTGAGTTTGTGATGGTCCCGGTGTAAAAATATGAAGACCGCGAACCATCTTGGCCAACCTCTTCAACGATGAGGTGAGTTGATCATGGTGTACAGCAATTAGGACCGCACTGGCTGACTGGAAGGCACACAAGGCTGACATGCTGCTGGATCTGGTGATGGCGAAGTCTTCTGTCATGAAACACCAGATCAAAGGGATCCAAATGCAGCGTAGGTTTATTCACAAAATAGTCAAATGGGCGAGGGGTCAATGGGCAGGCAGCAGACAACAGAAACAGGTTCAGCAAGGGTCGTAAACACAGACAGGAAATCAGACTAGGAAACGCTCAAAAGCAGACTTGGAAACAAGACCAGACAACAGACTAGGAGTCATACATTTATTCAAGATTCACGAATTGACAGTGAGATAAATGTGTGTGGATCTGCGTGTGCAACTCGATGCAGATGTGAGAGATATCAATGGAAACAGGTGTGTGTGTGTGTGTGTTTGTAAATAGTCATTGGAAAGGCATTGCAGAAGTGGGGCATCCTCTCTTGGCCCTCGAGGGCAATCCAGCCGATCACCATCACAACTACCTGGTTAAGCTAGATAAATTGTTAGTTCACCCAAAAATGAATTGTCATAATTTACTCACCCTCATGTTATTTCAAACCTGTATAAGTTTCGTTTTTCTATTGAACCAAACAGTTGACGGTACCCATTGACTTGTAGAAGTGCAAGTATAAGAATAAGTATTAAAGTATTGTTTTTTTCCTTCTATGGAAGCCAATGGGTGCCATCAACTGCCTGGGTACCAATATTCTTTAAAATATATTATATTGTTCTCAGCAGAAGAAAGAAACTCATACAGGTTTGGAACAACTTGAGGGTACGTAATTTTATATTTTCCAGTATCATCGAGTAAAAGGCTGTTTAGTGCTATAGGCTGAGAATTAATTTGAATTCCCATAGGGACCTGTGTGGTTGTCCTAATTATTATATAGAAGCCTTTGATCCTCCTTCTGTTCTGAATCCTGTGATTGTTGGATACCTCTTTAGGTGCAGCGCAGACTAATTTGATAAATAGTTTGGCATCCCAAGGTTTTCCCCCTTTTATATAATTAATTATGAATCAAAGTATTCAGTAGGGTTGTTAAACTTTGTCCATCTTTAATGATATTAGTGGTGGAATGTCTAGCACATATTCTAGTTAGTCCAGTATAGAAAATTTTAGCAAACTCAGTTCCACCATTTGAGCGTTAGAGGCGAAATCGCATACTCTCCTGAGTATGTACCTATTTTGAATTAGTAATTACTTCATGGCCACTAAAAAAGCTATGTTCTGTATAGTATGAGTGTGTGTAGTATAAATGTAATCTGGACAAACTTCATTCACCATGCTGTCATTATCACATGACCTACCAGCATCAGTTACGTCATTCCACTGCCCTTCATTAAATCCTCTCCCGTGGCCTCATTGGATAGTAAAGTGTTCATCATAATATGGACATTTCAGAATCTGTCCAGTAGAAGTATGTCTTCCGGGTACTTTTTGCCTATAGAGGTTAAGCATTGGCATCACTTACCCGCAGGAACACTCCCTCCTCAGCTGGACTGAGTGGCAATACAGTAGAGCTGCTGCGTGACTTAATTTAATAGGGAAAAGTATTTTTGACGGCTGGCGGTGACGTCACGGCCACACCCTCTATACTCTTTTTGTCTTACCCTTCCATTCAGACAGGGGCACCCTGAATTTAGTGATTCAGGTTGTAAGATTTAATTCATTTTTGGTTTGGTCTGTCTGGTTGGAGGAGTTTATAGAATTGGAATGGGAAGTGAGATGGTGAGTTTACGCACACACTTAGACATCACGCAAAAGGTCACTAGTAAGCATGGAAGTTGCTACTAGTGTGTCTCATGAACTGAAGCTCTCTGCCTCTTCCATTTAGATGGGGTGCCCCAAACTTAGTGATTCAGGCAGTTAGCTTTATCTTATCTATGTATGTATTTGGTATTCCTTTTTATTCTTTTCATAACTTTTACTTAATCATTATTATTCTCTGCTTTTTTATTCTCTGCTTTTATTGTTATTTTATGACTATTTAAATATATATAAATATATATATATATATATATATATATATATATATATATATATATATATATATATATATTATGTAATGCACTTTGAATTAACATTGTTTATGACATGTGCTATATTAATTAACAAGGTTTATGACATGTGCTATATAAACAAACTTTCTTTGCCTTGTCTTACTCTTTTATGAGTACTGTGAATTCGGACATACTTATTTTGTCACATACTGTTTTTGGCCTACTATACAGTAGGGAAGTATACGATTCAGATGCAGCCACAGTGATTGACAGCACTTGCCTCTGTGTACTCCTACCATGCTGTAATTGACTTGGCTGGGGCAGCTGTGTGTCTGTGTGAGTGTCTTCCTTAAATGGCTATTAATTAGCATTAGAGAGCGCAGTCTGCTCACACCTCGCCTCTCTTAATCCTGAGCGTGTGGCTTTTCGTGAATCCATTAGCCACAGCGTGGAAGTCGCTTCTGCACCAGAGTCAATTACTTTATTCATGCCGCTTTACTGTTTTGGAGACTCAGCTTTGACATTGTCAACAGCCAGACTGAAACAAAAGCATAAAAAGGAGCCTGCCACTTTTACATTTTAGACCTCCTTTGATTGATTTCACATTTGCTTTTCATAGTATTTGTTATTGGCCATTAGCCTCTTCATTCTCATTAGATATAATGCTTTACCCCCACCATGTACAGTTTACAAACAGTCACTTTCTTATGCACTTATTACACTGTATTATTATTTCTGTCTTAAGAGAATGTAAATATGCTCTGTCTAGAACGCTCACGTGTTGGATTATTTTAATCCAAGTATTATTTTAAGTGTGAGCAGGTTACATTCTTCGTCACGTTTGGTGCTGCTACTAAAATGCTTGTCTTTCAGATTTTGGGTGAGCTCCCAAATCCAAACCTCATTAAGAAATACATCTAAAAGCTTTCAGATTTCCAGTGAGGGGAAAGCCCATCCCCTCAGTATGAAATTAGATTATACCCTGCTACTATGAGGAAACACGTGTTTCTTCATTCCCAGGAGGAGCTGTCACTTCCCCGACGCGATGCTTTGCCATATGGGACCTGTGGCTGTTTATGTTGTCCATAGCTGTTTGTGGGGCAATGTTTCCTACTTTACCGCCAACCTCCCATTTATTAGTGACAAAGCTCACTGCAATAGTCTGTACTGACCTATTCGTGACTGGCACTGGCATTTAAGAAATACCAACAAGGCAGAGCAAACTGACAGGGTGGACTGGAGGAGTGGCGCATAGAATTTTAAACTGAAAATGTTGGAGACGACAGGCTGTCACACTATTCCTTCACACAAGGCCTTCAACCCAAAGAGTTAGCTGGGCTCATCAGTAGATTATGAGCAACACGGGAGGTCACCTACACTGTTGAGATTGCTCACTGGTAGGCTTTGGAATTTTTCTTCTGGCCAATCGGAAAATTGGAGTTATAGAGAAGGTCAGATCTTCGTGTTTTGGAATGGCTATATCTACATTACAACATATTAGTCACAGATGAACTCTCCATTAACACTACTGAGCATGGCTTTTACCATGGGGTTACCATGTTCAAGATCTTTGAAACTAAAATGTAGGAAGTGGCCTACATGCAAGACTCTGTTTTAGGTGGGTGTAAGCTGATTGTGGTTTAAATCAAGCGTGCCGCACCAGCCTTCAAAAGTGAAGCCAAAACGTCTCGATCGCCCCCCTGTGACCGGACCTATTATAGCTCATAACCCCCGCCTCCCCATGTTATTCAATGGGACGCGAGACCAACTAAACAATTAAACTATACTTCACATATCCTTTTCCAAATATAGTTTCTGTCATTTACTGTAGTTTCTATCACGTTGATGTAATTTCAAGTGTTCGTTTTTAAAATAAGTTTGTTTTTAGTTAGTTATGTGATGATAAAATAACGGTGCTCTGACATCATGATTGACAGCTGTGATTGACAGGTTCTCTGTGCGAGGTAATCACTGAAGCACCAGCGGACTTTTTTTTAATAATGTTGATTATGTGGTTAGTAGTTGTATTTACCTTATTTTAACGAGGTTCTGCAATCAGCAGACATCATTGGACAGGAACGAAGCAGACAGAGGCCACTTATAATGAAAGTGCGGGGCGTGTGCTTGCGTTTGATTCAGCGAGAATGAGGGCGCGGCCTTGATTTCGCAGCTTTACTTCCTGCTCTGCGCATGACTGGTCCCGAAACACGCAAGTGCGCAGACTCAAGTTCAAGATGTCAGCGTCATATCGAGACACTGGCGGCTTCAGTTCTCTCTGATGGAAAAGAGCGAAGGGGCGTCGTCCATCTTTTTTTACAGTCTATGGTTTAAATTGATGGGACTCATGGGTGAGGGGTTGGGAGAGGGTATTTAGGGGAAATAGCTCTAGTGGCAGGCCGGAAGATGATTAAGGGGCTGTAGATAGCATGTTCATAAAGCTAGTTGGATGCTCCCTGTGCTCTGATACCCCTATGAGAGGCATAAGATTTTCACTCTGGACTCTAGGCTTTAAGATCAATAGGATTATAGGACTTGTGCTAAAAGCTTGTCTTAGGTCGCTCTGTAGCTTGCGTTGCACTTTCATGCCAACTTCACTTCTTCACAAACATCATCTCTGACTTAGTGCAGGGGATCATAGAGCATGTGGTCTGTTAGCACTATCACTATTTTTTACTTGTCTAGGATGTTGAGCATCACTTTTCTTGTATGCCAATAAATAAGAAGTAGTGTTAAAACTTTTGATAAAATAC
This sequence comes from Cyprinella venusta, assembly GCA_038021265.1. NCBI lineage: Eukaryota > Metazoa > Chordata > Actinopteri > Cypriniformes > Leuciscidae > Cyprinella > Cyprinella venusta. Next base: position 30,107,470 of record CM075864.1, read on the forward strand.
TAGGAAATGTTAGTGCAAGAAAAAGATCAATTATAAAATATAATGGTCAATTGAAAACATCAAAATTAAACAGTCACAAAGGATCATATTTTTAAGCTGTTAAAATGGCCTTGTGATCTGAGAGACCACAGAATATGATGGTAAAGTCAGTCATTTAGGCCTACTCAAAAATAATAATGACTGAAAAGATTCCTGAGGTGGTATGTAATGTATTATAAAGCACTAAAACAAAACACTATTGAAGTTTGTCTCAACATGCACAAATATATATATATATATATATATATATATATATATATATATATATATATATATATATATATATATATATATGCTCTTGTTGCATTGGTGAGATGTTTGAGGCCAGATTCAAAGAGGAATTGTGCATTATGATTCTGTGTTGTACACTTCAAAGATCTTATTACAACACAAATTAGCATTCATGTGCCATTTAAAATGCAAGTCCAACACCTGCATTGCTAACACGGTGTTAGAAAAGTGGCACCCAACGAGAAACAGCAGCCAGAGTCAATGCTTTCTGCAGTCTCTCAGTTTGACTTGCTGATGTACTTTTTCAGTGTATGGCAGCAGTTGCAAACATAAGCTTACTAAAATAAGTCAGTGATACCAGATTTAACAGTCTAATGATAAAAGTGATAGGCTACACTTTAAAAATTATCAAGGTCTTATGGAACATACATGTTTGGATTTGGTAAAGTATAAAATTAATCTCTATTTAAGGATATATTTAAAAATATCCAAATCAGCAGCCATATAGACACACCTAAAGTTTTATTAGAAACACCTGTTCAATTTCTCATTAATGAAATTATATAATCAACCAATCAAATGGCAGCTGCTTCAATGAATTTAGGGGTGTGGTCATGGTCAAGACAAACTCCTGAACTCCAAATTGAATGTCAGAATGGGAAAGAAAGGTCATTTAAGCAATTTTGAGCGTGGCATGGTTGTTAGTGCCAGACGGGCCGGTCTGAGTATTTCACAATCTGCTCAGTTACTGGCATTTTCACGCACATCCATTTCTAAGGCGTCACCTAACTGACGCCTTGGGAAGCATTTTGACCATGCTTCAATATCTGACGCTTTAGGCACCCTTTAGCGTCAGTTAGATGACGCCCTAGGATCGCGTGTAACCCTACCCCCACCCCACTCCTAAACCTAACCGCGTCATCTAACTGACGCTTTCCTTTAGCGTCTGTTAGATGATGTCGTGGGATCGCCTAAAGCGTCAAATATTGAAGCATGGTCAAAGGTGACGCCTTGTGGTGAGAATGCGTTGATTTCTAGGGTTTACAAAGAATGATGTGAAAAGGGAAGAACATCCAGTATGCGGAAGTCCTGTGGGCAAAAATTCCTTGTTGATGCTAGAGGTCAGAGGAGAATGGGCCGACTGATTCAAGCTGATAGAAGAGCAACTTTGATTGACATAACCACTTGTTGCAACCAAGGTATGCAGCAAAGCATTTGTGAAGCCTCAACATGCACAACCTTGAGGCGGATGGGCTACAACAGCAGAAGACCCCACCGGGTACCACTCATCTCCACTACAAATAAGAAAAAGGGGCTACAATTCAAAAAATCGAAAATTGGATAGTTGAAGACTGGAAAAATGTTGCCTGGTCTGATGAGTCTCGATTTCTTTTGAGACATTCAGATGGTAGTTTTAGAATTTGGTGTAAATAGACAGAGAACATGGATCCATCAAGCCTTGTTACCACTGTGCAGGCTGGTGGTGATGGTGTAATGGGGGATGTAGGTGATTTTTAACAAAAATTTAATGTTGATATACAATGGTTACATAATGTTAAAACTAATCCTGCTATTGATCTCTTTGTAAGACCCTGTAGAGCAGTGGCTATACGCCTTATTCACAGCAGCGCCATCTTTGATTTTTAATGAGAATGAAAGCGAGGCTGTGAGGGATTTAATGTGTTTTCGGATTGTTCTGCTCATGAAACACTGGAAAAATATCTTTCAAAGAAATGTCAGTTGACAAAAAACTCCCGACAATGTAAGCTGTGGAAAATTGTAAGTAATCTAGCCGCTTTATTCAGCTTTTTACAGCGGATGCCACTGGAAACACAGTAAGTCTTTCCCTCACAGCCTCACTTTCATACCTGTCATGGCGCTGCTCTGAATAAGGTCTATAGGGAAAACAAATGTCAAGCGAAATACTATATCGAACCTAAAACTAACTGTACCGCACTCAACTACCGTGAGTGCATTTCAAGCATTTAATCGCTCGCGTTCAGTGCGTTGGTTGGTTGGTCAGCCCATATCGGGACCACCTAGATTCTTTGAGATTAATGAATCTATATATAGTTGTGTGGAATGATAAATCACAATGAAACAGTCCACCCTTAAATATATGTGGACTCCAGTGATGTTCACAAGTCATTTTTGGAAGTCCAAGTCAAGTCTCAAGTCTTTTGCCGCCACGAGTCCAAGTCAAGTCTCAAGTCTCTCTTGCCATCTGATCTGTCCCTAACACTGTATTGTTAAATCTTATGAATTCAGAGCATGTTCTGTAGCTACTACCATCCATACAGTACAGTATCAATTTCAGTTAGATGGGGTCTACTGCAATGCAATCTGAAGAAACAAAAATTAAGAACTCTGTTTTAATTTCATAACTGTATTTTTATTGGTATCTGCATTTGTGTGTGTGCGTGTGTGTGTGTGTGTGTGTGTGTGTGTGTGTGTGCATAGTAGCTGCTCTCCCTTGGTATTTGCAATTAGTTTTACATTCTGTACTGCAATTTCTAACATTTAATCTAATACAGTATATTGAGCCATATTAAATAATGTTTATATCAGTTTTTTAATTGAAAATTTATACTTATTCGTCACATTTGCCTTTTGTTCTTTTATAATATTATGATGACATTTTCGTATTACTCAGGTAGGATACCCTTATTATAGGACATGTTTAAAATTGTGTGCCTCAGCAGAACTATAAAGTAGAATAATCCTCACAAGATAGTCTTTTATATGAAATGTCACACATCAGGGTTTTACATTAGGAACAGGAAAGTGGAGAAAACCAGAGTGAAGTTTAGTAAGTATTTCAGCTCCCCATTTCACTTTCTTCTTTTTTCAGTTTCTTCCTCCTAATTTTGGGGCTGAAAATTAGGGACAAAATTGGACTGCAATGTAACATGCTTTTTATGGGAGATTTGAAAGTCAGCGGATGGTTAGTGTTTGCTGTGGGAATTCATAAACAATAAAGGCCACGCATTGCTACAGTGACAAAGGAGCCTCATGGTTTTCCGTTTCTTGCTATGCAGTTTCACCACACACTGCGCATATGACTTTGATGAGCTTTAAAAAAAGTATAAACTCAGGGCACGTCCTGGGGAACTCAGACTGAGACATTTAATCTGTGGTGGAACTGATCGCAGTTGACCAAATAATCTGCCAATTCCCTTCACCGGACTGCAACGGCAACAGAGGCTAAGTCCCTGGCCCTCTCATCCCAGAGAGCTTGCTCAGCACTTTAAAGAAGTATTAAATCCCATGAAGAGAAAATGAGAGGTCTCAAAGTAAGAAGATGATGAGTGGACATACGTTGAGGCAAGGTTTTCTATCTGGATATATTATAGCTGTCATAACTTTCTTGCAATCTCTCTGGGAGAATATTTGGCTGTATTTTAGGTTATGTTTGACATTTGGGCACTGGGCTAGTATGATTGTGATGATGATGATAATAAGAAATGCATGGGATGTTGTATTGGGAAATGTACAGTACAATTTCATCTACAGCTGATGACAGCTAAAACACTTGTTACTTGTCAGTCTGTTGCCAGGTCAGAGAGAAAACTGAATAAATGGGAGGATAACTGCTGCTCACCCCATAATATGGATTATAAGTGTTTTAATTAGTGGTTTTCTAACTAATTTAGAGTAAAAATGAAAACACATCATAAGAGAACACCGTGTATACATACTGTAGTTGTGAAGCTATTTGTCCTTCATCCTCCTCTCTCTGTTCATTTTAATATACAAAAATACTTAAAACGCAAATTAACACAGGCAGCACACACTCATAGGCCACATTTATAGAGTGAGACATTCTTGCCAGAAGCAATGACAATGTGGTCTATATGGAATTATTTCACTCTACTAAATAATGGCAAATTTAATGTGAGATTTATTTTAATGGGATTAGTTTTACGTTTGTTGGGGAGGCTATCATGTATTTGTTTAAATTGAAACATTATTATTTTGTTTTGTGGACTATATGTAAACACCTGCTATGTGAAATAGCTTATTCAGGACAGTAGCAGATAAAAAAAAAATAATAATAATAGTAATTAAAAAAAATGATTACTTCCTCATATTTTGTTAAAATTATTAACATTCTGCCAATACTGCATGTTGCAAATATAGTTGAAAGTGCACATCTCTCAAGATAGTATATTTGTATGACCTTGATAGACATGCACTTACAAGTTAGCTTTGTTTTAGTTTATTTGTCTGTGTTCTTTGTGTGTGTGTGCGCGCGTGTCTCCTCTCCTTCATGAATTGGTACTTGAGTTGTGCAGCTGCATGTATTAAATGGACTGAACAAAGACTCTCCTCTCAGCTGCCTACCACAGTGTAAGTCATTCAATCCAAAATGGAGACATTGTGTTTCCTTGATTTTGTTGTTATCACCCACGTTCTAGAGGTAGCTGTACCGGTTTCTCTGAAACTTTGTCTCTTCTCCTCTCTTACCGTGCTGGCAGTTGGAGTGGGACAGCAGGCACAAGCTGGGAATCATTCCAGGAACCTTTCTCAAGCTGAATATTCATCTTCATTAGGGCATCATCACCCCACCACACACCAGTGCTGATTCCTTTTAACACTGAGTGAATGTGCAAAACGGGTGCTGGGCGAGGTGACATGATGGGAATGAGGCTCAGAGAAAGGTGGAATATTGAATGAGTGACAGAGCTGGGGAGGACAGGGCGAGCTTGAACAAGATTATGAAGGACACACTGATCTTACAGCTCTGCTTCAGCAATGTGCCCCTTGAACTGACACTGCCAAACTGAAAAAATCAAGGACATTAGCAAAATAATTTACTTTGAGATGTGTCTTGTATTTTTCCTAGTGTTTAATTCCTAGATGATTAATGGATGGGCTGATCGTTTAAAGGTTTTCTGGACACCGATTAATCTTCTGTCTCTTCTGTTTGTTTTCCCCTGTTTTTATATTTGTTTGTTATTTTACTGGCTTTCAATTAAGTCAAGTAATCATATATGAGAAACATGGCTTGAAGCAAACTCTACATAGCTGTGTTTTACATTTAGTGATAAATATTAATAATACTAATTATTCCTTTTCATCTATCCTATTCATTCAAAGCTGATCGTGTTTACTCTCTTGATAATGAGTTTGTTCATTGGCGAATTAATGTGGATTTTCTAGATGCTTAAAATATGATTCAATTTACAACCTCAATATGTATATACTTCATATACATTATACAATCAGTTCCATGTTCCATTTGAATTAATTTCTAATTCATGCTTTCTGAGTTTCTACTGAAATTGATGTATGACAGACACAGATTTGTGCTAAACACAGAGATTTGTACGTTAGTAATGGTGACCTGGTTTGGAGGATGTATGTTCCACTCTTTTCTTTAGGATTCAGAGACATTCTATTAGTCATTCATTCTATAATTAACAGTGGAACTTTTTGAGACCGAGCCCAAAGTGAATACAAAAACAGATAATCTGAGGCACTGGGTATTAAAAATCAGCATTACAGGCCAATTACAGTCACTACATTATGGCTTGTGGGCATTGGGATTCCATGCTGTAGTCAGTGATGCCTGTCAGATCCTATCTTAAAATGTTAGAAAACCTTCCAGAAGGGTAATGAAATATACATTAAAGCGTTGTTTATAGTTTGCTTCTCCTGCTTTTGCTACTAAATATCATGTTTGTGTCATGAGATATTTTGTATTAATATAAACAAAACTTAAGAGTATTTAGAGAGGAAATTGGCATAGTATGAGATATTCATAGTTAATTTGATTTCGCCAAGAACAGTATTACATCTCCACTTTAATGATTTTGCTGCTGTGCCTTTGTCTTTGAATAGAAATTTCAAAATAACAGCTTTTCTATGAAATAGACAAATGCATTTACTATCCTTTCTGAACAGTGTGATGTGTGCTTTGCAAATAAAAGTATTATTTAAAAAAAGAAGAAAACTTTGAATGGTAGTGTATAATAGTAATTTCATCTGTGTAGCTTCTTTCTAATTGTTAAATTGTGCCTGCTTTCCCCAGGGGGAATTTTTCAAATATTCAACCTGCAAAAATCGACCTATAAATGGCTCCCTTATAATTTGTCCACAATTAGCAGGGGAAGAAAAAAAATATTTTAACATTGAAAAACTAACATCACATTTAAAGGTGCAGTGTGTGATTTTTAGCAACATCTAGGGGTTATGGACATCTATGGTGTGTTCACACCGAACGCGAATAGAGTGTCAAGTATGTGTCTATTGTGTCTAGTTAGACACTTGAATCTTCCACTCCAGTTAAAATTTTTCAATTTGCACAGAATATATTCGCGATAAATGCATCGCCCAATTCGCACATTCTTTGCGGTGTCTTTGTATGAAATCTACTTGCACAAATGATTACGTTTGTGTCCGGTGTGAACACACCATAAGGGTTCTTCTCCCTTTCGAAGAATGAGCTCTGTAGAGCTGTTTGTTCGCTGTCGGCTACAGTAGAAACATGATGTCACACTATGTCGACCTTCATAGAAGGGGGTGTCCGTGGTTATGTAGATATAAATGTCTCATTCTAAGGTAATAAAAACATTACGGTTTATTAAGTGAGTTCTTTATACACACTGAAAACATAGTTATGGATGTCATATTGCATTTCTGCTAATAGATACTCAAAATGTTTGCACCTTTAACATTTACACATTTATGCTTGGAGGGATATGTACTGTGTCTAGAACTGAAACAACTGATCCTGCAATGCATTTATTTTAAAAGTTAACACCATTATGAAGTCAGGAAGAGTTCAGGCAGCACCTTCTGTCGCTCCCTCTGTTTGTCTACCTCCCTTGTGTTTAATATCACTCCATTACTATGGGCATATATCACCAGTCCAGTCAGGCCATGACGTTGTGATAAGCAGCTCCCCTCATCAGGGCATGAATTTCTGGAGCTGGATTTCCTCGAGTGTCCATATTATCATAGCACTGAATCTGATATTATAGCCCTCAAAGCTGTGTTTTTCACCTGTCACATGCCATCAATGTGATGTTGGCACTGACTGAAGCAGATCCTGTCCTGATGAATTTAGTTCCTGGTACACCACTTGTATAGCGCTATTTAAGATAAGGGTCATAATTTGAAACCATAAACATCAGTCAGATGAAATGTCCCATATTCACAGTCAATTGTCTATGACAGAGTCATGGGATTCTCATGAGCTCCAGTCAGGAGGTGTTTTATGGGTTGTGGGGAACCCTTAGGTAATACTTAATAAACAGCCATAAAAATGACCAATAAACATGCTTGACTAGTCTCCCAATGGGCCAGTGGCATTCCTGTAAGGGGGAAATACTTGAGGGGACGATGTTGTAAAGCTTTTCTGGTTTCAAAACAAGAGGAGAAAATGAAATATCTAAAACAATGCTTTATGGCCATGCTTTCAGTTTATGACGGATGGTTGGAGACGTTATGCGCTCAGCTTAGCTGTAGGATAATGTAAAGCCCGGAACACACCAAGAAGACGCCAACGAACTAGCGCTGATGAAAGCCAACTGTGTTGTCGCCTCTCGTCCCCTCTCGTCGAGGTAAAAAGCTGCACTTGAACACACCGAGAGAATTATAGGCAGCCGTCAGCTAGAAGTTCTGCGCCTGTGTATAATGAGCCAACTGTCTATTTCTGCAGATATATTAGTCTATATTCGTCATTCAAAAAGGAAAACCGACGCTGCGGCTGCAGATACACATAACGTAAACAAAGCAGCGCATGCTTACCTTTTTGATTTTCAATCCTGCTGAACACTTTCTTTATTCCACTCCACTCATGTTAATATTGTACGGAGCCCGGGAAGTCACCTGTGGGGGAAAAAAAAAAACAATCCAAGGCGACGGTTTTGCAATCCGTCCCCTCAGTTTATAAACTGTACTCACGGATTCTTAAACTGTTCCCTCGGTTTAACAATTCGTGCCCACGGATTAATAAACCGTACCCACAAGTTCCTAATCCGTGCTCTCAGATTTGTAAACCGTGCCCTCAGTTTTTGCAATCTGTACCCACAAATTCATAAACCGTACCCACGCTTTCGCAATCCGTACTCACGGATTTGTGGCTCGTCCCCCAGAGTGTGCCGCATGATTCAACCAGGCCTCCGATGTGGGATGCATTGTTTTTAAAAGGACTTCACATAAAAAAAAAAAAATATATATAACACAAACACAAAGTTATAGGCCTATAATAATAAAATATTCATAAATTGTTTTATGATTAACATATTCCTGTCTCAAGTGAACTCATTTAAAGTTAGAAACGCAAATAATAGGTCTAATGATAGCCTAATAATTAGGCTATTATTATTAGCCTACATTTAGGCTACATATTTAGATAGTCTATAAGACGCTTTTATCAAAAAAAGAAACAAAGCAATTCGTCAAATGTCAGTCATAAGGTTAGACAATAATACAGGGCTGAGATTATCACAAATAAACACAAGATTTTGACGCATATCCAAGAGTTTGTGCACAAAAAATAAATAACATTGACTTTTTGCCTTTATTAAACATTTAACATATTCGCAAATTAATATGGAAAAAGATTTAACTTTCTAAAAACTATATTTTGCCCGCAGTGCTAAATGAGAAGAGCATGTCTCTGAAACCATAGAGAGATGATTTATAGGTGATTTATAGGCTAATCATAATAAATGTGTCTGAAAAATAACGATGGATTTTTATTGCTTAAATAAACAGTTTTCTAGTGACGGACGGGCGATCTCCATCTCCGCTGTAAAGCAGATGCACCTTAGAAAGATGCACCTTTCAGATTGTAGGCCTATAATCAGACGTAGGCTATTTGCTTTCGGTTCGAATTTGTTCGTTTAAAGGTGGACATTTAGATAGGCTTTTGTTTCAGCTCATTTATGAGACGCGCTACGGAGATCATGAAAGCACGCCTGATTAAATAATATTTTAACAAAACAAAAATATTTTATTTTACAAATAGGCCTACACAACGTTTTCTTGTTATTGTGAGTTTACACAAATAAAAGTAGATGCAAATAATGCATTATGTATAATGTATTTTTTTCTGTATGACCAGAAATGCTATTAGGCCTATTTTAAATTGTTCCACTGTTGATAGGAACATGTAGCCTAAGTGTTGCGGCCGCGGCTCAGTGACATGCAGTGCGCGCTTCACACAAACACTTGGGCGTTAAAAACCTGTTTGTCTGTTATAATCTTACTTAGCCCATTATTATTGTCTAAGACTGATTTGACGAATTGCTTTGTTCTTTTTTGTGGATAAAAGTGTCTTCTAAATAGGCCTATGTAGCCTAAATGCATTTTAATTTGATAGATAATTATTTTTTGCGTTTATTACTATGAATGAGTTCACCGAAGACAGTAATATCTTTAACAAAAAATAATTTATAACTCATAACCAAACCTTTTACAGTTTTTGAACTGTTATTTTTATTTTATTTTTTTCGCTGAGCTTTTTCCTCTAAAATTGGACTTTAAAGATAAAAGTATCCTAAATATAGTTTTTCTTAGAAAATGCAAGAAATTATCCATTTTAAAAAAGGATTTTAAAAACAATGCAATGCATCAAACATCTAAACAGGAGGCCTGGTTGAATCATGCGGCACACTCTGGGGGACAAGCCACAAATCCGTGAGTACGGATTGCGAAAGCGTGGGTACGGTTTATGAATTTGTGGGTACAGATTGCAAAAACTGAGGGCACGGTTTACAAATCTGAGAGCACGGATTAGGAACTCGTGGGTACGGTTTATTAATCCGTGGGCACGAATTGTTAAACCGAGGGAACAGTTTAAGAATCCGTGAGTACAGTTTATAAACTGAGTGGACGGATTGCAAAACCGTCGCCTCGGATTGTTTTTTTTTCCCCCACAGGTGACTTCCCGGGCTCCGTAATATTGAAATAGTCGCCAAGGAACACTCAGGTAAGAAGACGTAACATAAGCACAGCCTTCTATCTTTACAGTTTTGACTTCTTTGCTTGCTGTTTTGCGTTTATTCTCGTGTACTGGCTGTTTTACTAAGCTGAACAGCCAATCAGAGTTCTCTGTTTCCCCAATGGCCCGACGCCGATTCAACATGTTGAATCGGGCGAAATAAAGCCGTGGAGGACTATTTTCCATTTTCGAGGCACGGAACCGTGCGTATCACACTGAGGAAACTTAGTTGGCCGACGCACAAAATCTGCCAGACGGCCGACCGTCGGCTTGGGGTGTTACGGGCTTAAAGGACAAGTTCGGTATTTTACAATTAAAGCCCTGTTTTAAGATCGTCCCTGATGAAATAGAATAGTTAAGATTGTTTTTTAGACAAATGCTCCTGTCACGAGAATTTTTGGATTCTGTGTTCCCCCCCACCTTTACAATGGTAGCATAGGTGCACTCGAACAATCATTCATAAAAACGCATACAACTTTAGTTTACAAAGACGTGAAACTCACCGAGTGGTCTGGGGTGTTCACTGATATGCTCACACAAAAGTCGCTGCAAAAGATTCTTTCCAACAGGTTTTATCGTAGGTTTTGTCCGACTTCATTTTCTTCCTGTTTCCGGTCGAAGTCCACAGTAGTAAATTGTCGAGTTCACGTGCGCAATCATTGGTAACTAGATAACTAAGGATCGCGCACGCAAACTCGACAATCGACTACTGTCGACCTACGACCAAAAACAGGAAGAAAATGGACTTGGACAAAACCTACGATAAAACCTGTTGGAAAGCATCTTTTGCAGCGATTTTTGTGTGAGCATATCAGTGAACACCCCAGACCACTCGGTGAGTTTCACGTCTTTGTAAACTAAAGTTTTATGCATTTTAATGAATGATTGTTCGAGTGCACCTGCTTTCATTGGAAAGGTGGGGGGGTGCTAACACAGAATTCAAAAATTCTTGTGACGGGAGCATTTGTCTAAAAACAATCTTAACTATTCTATTTCATCAGGGACGATCTTAAAACAGGGCTTTAATTGTAAAATACCGAACTTGTCCTTTAAGATGTCAGTTTTACCTTTTGGACCGGGCTCGTTTTGAACGTGTTTCACAGACTGCTGGATTCATAAACCTCCCCTGTAATCATTTGCAAGTCAGTAATATTTACTCTCTTTCACAATTTGTTGCTGTTGTATCCAGTGTTTGTGGTTCTACTTTAGCTGCCAGATTTCATTATCTGCCATGCTAAAAATATTGCAGATTTGCCCAGAGAATGGGTATCAGAGGGGCAGAAAATAGCCATGGAAAAAAAAAAAAAAAGAAAGAAAGAAAGACTGGCGCAGTAACAACTGTCCAGGCAAAAATGAATAACCTCATACCCAGATTACCCCTATTCAAACGAAAAGCAGCAAAGGCTTGATAAATAACTCCCTGCCCACATGCTCACTGCTCACACTGATTAAACTATCAGGTTTGTTTGTAGCCATGGCAAACTTCTCACTGTACTATTTAAATATATATGCTCACGGTAAAAATGTGTCTCAATTTTTGCATAACTCAAAAAATAAATAAACGTACCTAAACAAATCACATTTCCACTACATGCCAACACAACAGCTTTTCTTCCTTTTCACAGAGATTTTCTTTACCGTTTTCGCATGGTTCCTTGAATGATAGGGTACAACAGGGCTAAAGGTGCACCAGGGTAAAAGGCACATTTTATTTAATTCCCCTCTTAACCACTAGATGACACAAAACCTTTCCGCAGCACTTTCCTAAACATCCGCTTTGCAAGATGCTCATGGAAATTTGTCACATCACGGGCAGCAGTGCAAAGTTAATTCTGCATTAAGATCTAATATAAATCTAATATAATATGTAATATAAAATGATCTAATATTGAATGTTTATTATTATTATTTTTTAAATGTACATTTAAGTAGCAAATGAGATCACATCGATATATATTTTGAGTCAAAGGTCTTGTTAATGATTTTCAGTTGTTCCAGGTAAATAAAGCAACAGTTTTGCAATAATGGAAGAATGTGTAAAAGTATGGTATTTGGGGTAACATCTGCTGTTGGGGCTAAAGGCACAATAATTAACATGATAATAATAATCTGACTGATTTTTTTTCCATTTGTTGACATGACATGGTTAGATTGAGATATCATATTAAATTGGATGTCCACCTTAGTGATAATCAACATATTTATAATTAATCCATCATTTTTAAAAATGTGATATTTATCATATTATATATTCAAATATATGTATTGTTACTATTGTAATGCTATATTAATTTATTGGGATCAGTATCTGTCAGGATTCCACCAGCTTCACTCACTCCTCCCACTCATTCACTGTCCCCTAATTTTTAATCACCATCACCTGCACCTCATCAGTTCACCTCCCTATATATTCAACTCCTCTTCACACACTCATTGTCTGGTCTTGTCTCGTCATGACACTAGACTATCACGCTGGTTAAGCCTTGTTCACACTACATCATTTTAAAACGTCAGGCTGAACTGTACTGTTCACATTACATGACTTCCCATAGCAAAGCAAAATTGAAGATGAGATCTCCTTTATGTCACATTTACATCTCCTAGATATAAATGAGCACTAATTGAGACCAAAGTGGTTTTCTCATTCTTCTCAAATGTCTCTCCTGAGAATTAAGTCTCACATTGAGCACAGTGCAAGTTGTCTAAATTCTCTCACAGCTGTATCTTTTCCAGATCTCAACTAAGAGAAAAACGAGACATACTGTGCCGCTATCAAATGTCTCAATTTGATCTCAGTTATATCTCAGTGAGAAATATGTCTCGTACTGCTCACTATTTGAGTTCTCAGATTCTCTTACAGTTGTCTCTTTCAGCAAAAAGAAAAAATAGAGTAGTGCAAGCTCTCAAATTAGTCTCAATATGTTCTCAATATATTCTCAAGTATTGCTCATGTAGCTTATGTCTTGCTCCTAAGCGATCCTTAGGAGAAGTAACTCAGAAACAAATGATCACAGAATGATATGAATATGAGAAGCTCAAATTGATCTCAAGAGATGAGATTGAACAACAGATGAGCAACACATTTTTCATATGGGAATTGCTCTCAGTGAAATCAGGAGTGTTCAAGTTGTTTAGGTGTTCACACCACACAACACAATGTGATTGATCCACAAAAGGAGTAACTCACTACAAGAGTTGACAACGCACTACATAGAGATACAACCATGATCGGATGATAAGCGCAAGTCATTTTTGACTCAAATGAGAGCTGTTTCAGTACTATGGTACGGTCTAAATCCTGAAAATAATCAAATAAATAATGAGTTGACAACAACTCTGTCACCCAACGATTCTATCTTGTCTACAAACCACGTTTTGTCTCGAAAAATCACACAATAAAACCAACCAGATTGTGACGCGAAACAGCATGTGTGTCAATACCCAGGGAAGAAGAGAACACAACACATGAATATGGACGTCAGACAGAAACTAGTGCTGCACACTGTTTACGCGACGATCTGCTCTGAGAAAAAAAAAATGCAAAAAGAAAAACTAAGATTTACCTGGTGTCCTCAACCCATGGGTTGCTATGATTGGCTGTACTCATAACATCACTGAGGTTGAGTCGTGCAACGGCTCTGGATATCTAGCAGGCTAGATATTTTTCTGGGCTCTGGGACGTGGCTGTGAGGCTCTGCGAGCGTTTTCGCCTCATACAAACAGATCAGCAAGAGTTCATTGTCCGCTAATCCCCGGCGATTTGCACGTGATAACACCCTGACCTGTCAGCGAGCTCAACGATTTGCAAATTTTGGTCCTGATAAATGAATAATAATAATAAAAAAATCAAGCCACAATTTCTCACTTTTTAGAGATCCTTATTAAAAATATTAATTTATTTTCTTTTGAAGGCTGGAATTTTTTCTTTGGTCTCACTAGACCAATAAAAACATCACTATACAAACATAAACATACCAATATCATATCAGTGCTGTACATCTGTCTGCTCATGACATCACTGCAGTTTAACCTACTCTATAGAGGGTTTTCACAACGCGTTATCAATCTGGAAGTCGGCCATTTTGGAGGCACTGAACATAAGCAGTGCCACTGAACTGAACAGACTCACAAATTTGGCTGATTATTTCTGCTGAAAAATGGTTGAGTTTTGGTCTGTACTAATCGGTCGCATCGGGAAAAAAAACAAAAAACATTTCAAGTTCTATAGACCACCAAAAGTTAAAGAGAAACGTGAAAAAAACTGATGAAAGAAAGCGTTTGTGGTTGAGAGAGGAACAGCGTCAGCTACATGTGTAAATGAAACTTTGACTATGGCTACATTCGCACTGTCAATCCAAATCCGGTTATCTTTGTATCCGATTGGAATCTGATCTAAAATAATGTCCACACTGTGTATCACAACTGTTCCACAACTGTGCCACGATACGGCACCGACATTGATGGAGGGGTTTGCATTTGCGATAGAGATGTTGTCTTATTTAAATTTTACAACATGGAAACGTGTTGCCGCCGCGCTGGACTACTGCATATTGAGCTGCAGAACTGTCGGAGGCTGTTATGTACGCTTTTTTACGCGCTCTTGTCTGCGCCAGTTTCAAAAATAATCATTTTCTGCTTGTCCGGCACTTTGCAACAACACAGCATTGTTTCGGCAGCGACTTGCAGCGACTGACATTTACACTTTACGTGGCGAGAGTCACATACCACCCGGAATCCGATCGTTCAGACTGAGGCCGAAATCCTGATATATGAATACGATTTCAGACCACACGTGGATGTACCTTGATTTCATGTGCTTTTTTGGACTGCACGCAGCCTATGTCGGGATAAAAAATAGAAGGAAGTATTGCAGTACGGGCGAGAAAAGCTAGCTCGTTCAGACCTGTACCACATATTAACTTTAGCTTGTCAAAATTTTGCGCTCTCTCCTGCTTTCTAAGTCCTTCTCTATATGATTTCATACATAAAATGTTTTTTTTTTTTGTGTGTGTTTTTTTTTTAGTGTGACAATCTGTTGAGTAGTACATAAACAGTGCAGTCCATGCTGTTGTTTACATCCTAGTGCCTCCATAATGGCCGCGCATCCGGGTTACGGCCCAGAACGTGACGTTTCCTTTACTTATATGGACGTGAGATTGTGTGTTCTGTTCCTGACCCTGTTAATCAAAAACGCTAGAGCCTCTGGGGAGAGCACTCCACCTGTCGAAACACTCAGAAGCTTCATTTTGCCGTAGTCACGTGACATTGGTGTTTTGATTCACGCTTCGGATCAGTGTTTCGAAACATCTGCGCTTCGGTATCACGCAAAGCTTCGGAACGACAGTTTTGCGTCAGCCACAGTAAACAAAGACTCTGGTTATCCTTCAGCTAAGTTCCATCTTGAATAATTTCTGCTTGCATACTCACCAAACAGTATCTCTGTCTGGATATGCAAGCTTTATATATACATATATATATATATATATATATTCTCACAAAATCTGTTACTCCAATGTTCAGTAAAAACAATCATATTTTTCCCTGCTGTATTAAATACCTCAAAACACTGCATGGGTTTCCAGAGACTCAAGCTAGAATGGCATGGTGGTGTCAGCAAATGTGTTATCAAACATTTGCTTTTGTTACTTATTTGTTAGGTTTAGTGGAGGTAGTATGCTATTTTCAAAAGCGATGTAGAATTAAACCTTTAGCAGCACTCACAGGCATTTCATTTTCCGACCAACATAATAAAACATTGCCAGATTCATGTTTTACTGTTGTGGAGAAAACTGAAAGTGCTTTTGCCACTCACTGGATATTTCATGTTTAAAGTGTCACAAAAGATGCAAGCAGCAACATATATATATATATATATATATATATATATATATATATATATATATATATATATATATATATATATATATATATTTTTTTTTTTTTTTTTTTTTTTTTTACAGAAATGCACACAGACATGGTTGAGGATGAAAATACTACAGTATCTATGGTCCTTTTGACATTCCTCACCCACATGTACATAGTTAAGAAATGCAAGTCATGCTGACCTGGATCTCAACAGGGATTTTAAAAAAGGTTGGAGCTCATGAGGTATAAGTTGTGGTTATTAGATATGTTATGCTCAATCAGAGAATATGGCCTCTGGAGCCTTTACATCTCCCCCCAGGCACTCTCCCCCACTTCTGACAGATCGCCACAGCCTCAGATACTCTTCTCTTTACTATTAAAGATTAATGGAAGAAAGGGATTTCAGATCACAGAGATTAATTGCATCCTCTATTTCTTTTCGTCTTTTTACAACTCTCTCCCATCAATTTGCACCCACACATAAAACCAGTGGTGATTTTTGTCAATAAAAACACTGAGAAAGTCATAGACCATTTAGTTAGATTCTTGCAGCAGTGTAGAATTTTCCATTTGCTTGCTTTACTCATTCTTTTCACTTCTTTTAAACAATGTAGCCTGGCAAAAGTCTCTTGTCGACTAAAGGGGTCAGTCTCTTGTGGTTTAACAATGTATTACAATAAGAAAATTCAACTATGTATTGTGGATAGTGACAATATATGTTGAGAATATTTATAAATATTTATTTATTATTTATTTATTTTTTGTTGTCATTTTAAAGTTTAAGTTTAAAGAAAAGTAATGGAATACTTTAAGGATGTTGAGTACAACATCAGAAATCACTGGAAGCAGAGCCATTCTAATGTTAAACCAGATTTACTGTGTGAAAGCGCATTGGACATTTAATGTATGGAAATACAATATACTTACTTGCTCATAAACTATTACAATTACTAATAAGATCACATTTAAGATTCAGTCCAAGCTCAGGGCAGCTAAAAGGAAAGCTAGTAATTCTAAAGATGCTGTTGATTTGAGTATGTATCAGTTTTTGTCAACTTTGCCACTGCCAACGCCACACCATGACAAGATCAACATGACTTTGAAATCCTGCTACCTGTTCAATTCTCTTCTCTACCCTCCACCATAATCACCACCTCACTGACTGTTGAGGACTTCTAATGTGATCCATTTGTAACAAACAGCAGCCACTTTTCACACATCCACAAACAACTACTTTTCTTCAACCCCAAATCCACTTCTAAAAGGCAACCGTCCTCTCAGCACAAATCTGCAACTCATCACTTAACACTGGCATCTTTCCCAGCACATCGGCTATCCTTACCGCTCAAAAACTAGTGGAAGATTACAGACCAACACTTCCTGTTCTTGGCAAAAACAAAAATACGTGAACAAATTTTTGTTAGTAAGGTCTCTTGTTTTATTTCTTTGAAAAACCTGCTGGGTGACAAACAATCAGGACTCAAAATTCCCCATTTCGTAGAGACCAGCTCTTGGTGAAAAACCCTTTGAGCAGTGAGAAGTGGTCCAAAATCATCTGTCCACACTCAGCTGGGCCTGTCTGCCATTACATCAGTGTATGACCCTGTCTGCTTTTGGATACATTAAAGGACACCATACTTAGTTTGAGACCTACCTCAGAGGCAGATCCTTTTACTTGACTGTTTGTTTCAGAGCCTGGTCCGTTTTATCCCTTTAGTTTATTTAATGTAGGCATATATGAACACAGCAATTGCACTCAGATCTGCACCAAAACACTTTCTTTTGAAATTGCCTGAATAAAGGGGGTCTCGGCCTGATTAAAAAATTAACTCGGAGGCAGTTTGGATGAGGTGAGAATGCAATACGACCCAGCAGACCAACCATAATTGATAACTGTAAATGTGTTACATAAAAACACAGCAGTGTCTGATTCTATGAGTGAGCACATTAGTTATCGCAGTGTATAACCAAAGAGCATCTCTTCATCATATATATATATATATATATATATATATACAACATTTTTATTTTAAATTAATTGTAGTTCATGGAGAAAATCTTGATGGGAACTCTGACCAATAACAGTACAGTTTACTCAAACTAAGAGTAACAAATTAAGTCCAATTTTTGGAACAAAGCAAACGATCTACAGGTCTGAAAACTTCTAACCACTTTAACAGTTGGCCTACTTCTCTCAATTTATCCAACCTCACTCAGTGCAACCATTCAGACATACTGATTTTTCACCTATAGGCTGATGACATGTAGACCTGCCCATCATTTCAGTCTGACAAGCGGATAGTGTCTGTAGGGGCAGAGTCACAACTCTCTTTGTCTTGCTCCACTGGATTCTAGTAGCTGCCTACATCAATTTCAAAGTATTGGTGTTTCTGTGCGGCTACAGAATGTGTACTATACACTCACTGAGGCTGATGGGAAGGAGAGTTTTCGGTAACACTTTATTTTGATGGTCCCTTTTGAACATTCTGTTAACTATAAGTAACATTGCAACTACGTCAACTAACTCTCATTAGAGTATTGGTGTATTGTCTGCTTAATATCTGCTAACTCTTTATTGTGATGGTCCTCCAACAGACATTCTACAGACTATAAGTAACTTTGCAACTACATGTCAACTTATTCTAACCCAAACACTACCAGTCTGCTAATACTCAACTAATACTCTAATGAGAGTTAGTAAACATGTTGGTGCAATGTTACTTTTATACATATTGGCACATAATCAGTACACTCTACAAAATGAACAGATAAGACTTGCAACAGGGTATGGGAGTGGGGGGGTGGAGGTGACCCAGCACAGGCAAGCAGCCATCCGGTCCTGCAGCCATTCTCAGCGCTGGTCACAGACCCGCCTGTCAGAATGGTGTTTGTCAAAAATGTTTCGTCAAAAATAAACACAGCACAATTTTAGTACAAAAAGATGTTACCAACTCTAAATTTGAACTTTGAATATATAATTTTTTATATGAAATATATGTGAGAAAACTCCTGCCTAGAGATAACTAAGGACAGACAAAAACACTTGGACAAATTCACACAGAGCCATTTCTGAAGGCACAGAAGCTGACATGGTTGTGATTTTGGGGTGCTTTATAGTTTCCTAGTTGATGGCGTCACCCATCCATTGGACTGATTCCATTCGTGCTTCATGACGCACTCAGACACGGGGCGTTCCCACAGTGTTTGACGCAGCTTGAGTTGTCTTGAAAGGGCAACTAATAACTAGGGCTAATCTGACTAGTAGTTTCACATGCCATCTGACATAAATCAAACTTTGCCTTATTTTAGCATCAGCCACTCATCTGGTTATGTGTCCTTTTACACAAATTGTTGCACTGTGTTTGAATGTCAAGGGTTGTTGCAGGCATTTTGAATCTGCACTGATGGATATTGGCAAACAGCTTGCTTTTGTGAGTAAGAATAACCTTCCATTTGATCAATCTTGCACCTGCCACAAATACTATCCCCCCCAATAAATCAATAACTCACATTTGTTTGTCCCAGTGCTTTATATTCATCTCTCACCCTCTGTCTGCTTATCTGTCTTTCTCTCTCCTCTCTCTCTCACCCTCTTGCTCTCTCACTTTAATCACAGCATATACACTTACCATTTTATTATGTAATTGATGCTGTCACTGAGGTTGATAGAAAAAAAAGAACATTTTGATGTTTAGCACATGCCAATTATTACTGCATCCTTATCCTTATAAAATTCAGGGGTGAATTAACACAATAACTGTTTTCATGCAGCCTAATAATCAAGACTGGTTTCCTAATGACTTTCACAATCAGAAAAACCTGGTATGTTATAATGTGTTTCTTTGGATAATAAAGAAATTAATTCAAAGGCATATTATAAACCAAATGCCACATCATTAGTAAAATGAGCTTTTAATGTATCTGTTGTATTGTTCTTGGTTTTCTTACTGTACTGTTTTTTGTACTATTACTTCTTTTCGCATTCATTCAGAGATATTTAGTTATTGGGGGGGAAATACAAATTCTCACCTTTTTAAAGACATTTTCATTCTTGACTAACTTATAGGCGGACAGACAAGTTGTTATGGTAACAGTAATGCTGTTTTTTGCATAAACTGAAATTGTGTTCAGAATGTATGCATGTAAACTGTTTTGTCGGATGGCTGAATTTAGGATGCACATACATAAATGGTGCTTTTGGAATCTGCAAATAGATCGAATTGATTCAGATGGAAGAAAAATCTGTGCATGCAAACCATCAGAAATTGTAGGTCAAAAATAGAAATCACACTTCTGAATGTTCATCCCACGTAGAGTATAAAGGGAATTGGTTGTCTCTGCAGAACGGCCAACTCTGTCCTTCAGAGAAAAAGGTTCATGGAATCTCCTTAAGGATGGTGGCACTGAATATATCTGGAGTATCTGGATATGTCTGACAATGTAAACCAATGGGAGTTTTAATCACTAAACAATTGCAAAGAACTTGCAGGACTTCTTGCTTGACAATAATATTGTTCCGTCAAGATTATCTCAGCTCATAGAAAAAATATTTCCTTTTAATTTCATGTTAAAACCGAGTCATTATGTTGTAATACTCACAGGAACAAGACTGTAGATTGTGCAATTCAATTTCTAGAACAAAACGCTTTTGGTGCAGTGGTGCATTCCCAGAGGTGTCCTGAGATCCTTGGTTGCTGTTAGAAGGGGCTGTTCTAACATATTTTGTACCGATCTTATTGGGCGTAGACCACATAAACCACGTATTAATTAGAAGATAGGAATCCCACTGTGGACTTTTTTTTTTCAGTGAACATGTGAGAAGCCTCAATCCCCATCTGCACGGAAAAGTCCTGCTTAAAGCTTTGTGTAAGCACAGCAAGCAATATCCGCACATGGCTGAGTCCTCAGTGTGGGGGGTTCACAGGGTAATATTCTCAGGGTGACTGTCATAGAGGATTAGATGTTCAAAATGGTGGCACTGCAGTGTTTCTGAGGTAGTCGTTTGTTCTCTGCAAATCTGCAGTCCTACAGAGCATGTCTCATTTTTTTTGTCTTTCTTTCTTTCTTTTCCTGGAATGCTTATAAATGGCTGAGCTGTCCAGCAGAGTTGATCTAAATATGTTAAAATTCAGCACAGAAAAAGATTGATAGATCCACTTCAGTCTCTGTTACAAAACAAAAGCTCATAGTCTGTGTCTGTCAAAAAGAAAACTTCCAAAAGAAAACAAAAAGGAAAAAAAAACCCCACATGAGCAGGAGGCGACAACACTGTTTACACTGTCAGATGAATAACTGTCTTTGAGCACGTCAGCTTGACGTGTTTGTGGCTTCAGCCAAACAATGACATTTGATAAAAATGTAACTAAAATAAACTAAGTGTCTAGGCTTTTGCACTTGCAATATAATTCAAATTCAGGTTTTCATGTAAGTAGTATGACATACTATCAATTCCTACCATGTATATAAATAAACATGCTATCACTTTAAGTAAGGTTAATTTTAACATTATATAATGCATTAGTTAATGAACACTATTTCACATATCCTTGATTATTTATTAAGTTATTCATAAACTTTTTTAACATTTTTAAGCTGTATAAATTCACATTCGATTATATATTATTGAGCCTTATTGTACTGTGATGTGTTAATATCAATAATTATGTTAATGTTATGATCACATACAGAGATAATTATCTTTTTAAATTCTGTTTTAATATTAGAAAGGTCCACAGTGCAATTATGTTTGTCGGTGGATCTGGTAAAAGATTGATATTGAAATCAATTATTTTATTTTATTTTATTTTTTTTAATGATGCAATTTATTAATTGACTTTGGTTATTTAAAACATTCTAATTTCATCTGAGGGGAAGTGCATATTTCATAAACCTTTCCATTTTTAATGACACGCACATCAATGAATGTCTGATCTAAACATAGTCTCTGCTAATCTCTTTGACATAGACAATTCATAAACTTAAGGCATCATTTCAAGTGTATTCCTTCGATTTAACACATGCCACTGCAATCGTCTTGTTAGTTGTCTTGCAATACTTGCCCAAACAAACAAACAAATGCACACACACACATTCTCTTTAGAGTCTGAGTTGTGCATGCAGAGCGATCATGATGAGCCTCCTCTCATCTCCTCCCAAATGGAGAAGGTGTCAGTCTTAATGAGCTCTATTAAAGGTAACTTGTGCCATTATCACGCCACCTCTGTTATTTATGGCAACCATCAGTGCCTACTTTTAGAAGCCCGGCTCAAATTGGATCATGTTAAACGGTTTTTCATGTCCAGTTGCTTCCTCTCATGATGGGAGATCTGCTACTGTATCCTATTCTAATCAACTTGTACAACTTATTAAGACAGGTAGACCGAGCAGCTTTGCCCCGAGGAGTGCTTCATTCAGCCGCATGACAGTTTATGAATCTTGGTGCCAAAGAATGAGCACTTGGCTCATGGCTAAATGTGACTGAGGCTTGTGGCCCACCATATGCTCATACTAATTCTGTTCACATCATACCTTCTTAGTGAAAAAAAAGTCCACTGCCAAGATATTATCATGTGCAAAAATGCACAATATTTGACACGGGTCCATATGTGTGCTTTAAGTTTCGGAATTATCGGAGGACAATTTGGATAAATGGAATAATCTCAGTAAATGTAAGTGGATGTAAATAAATAAATAAGTTAAGTGTGATTAATAGTAGGGTATGAAACCCATGATAATCAAATCTGGTGTGTTTTTCAATTTGCGTGATTAAGATCTTAGTAGTGTTGTTCGTATAGAATCCAGGTTGTTCATTCTCAAAATGTCAACATATCAAAATTCTGAACACCGCACTTAATTATCTGCAGAGCTTTAAAATCATAAACGTAAAAACCAATTAACTTTAATTTGCTACCAATTAAAATTTGACTTTTAGGAGTGTTAATATGCTAATCATGGCACTAAACCTATGCTGGAAACTGTTTACACATCACAGGCCCCCGAGGCCATGAATGGAAGTGTGTGTGTGTGTGTGTGTGTGTGTGTGTGTGTGTCAGCACAGAAAGATGGGGAAACGATGGTGGGAAGTCTTGTCATACATTTGTTAATCATTATTCATGCATTTGGAGTGAACTTTGACTATTTAATTCCTTTGCTGCGTTGGTGAGCGACCTTTTGGAATTCTGGTGAACAGATGTTACGAGTGTACACTTGATGGCTGTATGACTAGATTTTCCAAAATAACATGGAGAAAACAGTCAACATATTGTGGAACTGTGTATGACAGTGAATATGTAAGTGATCACAGTGCAATATTTCTATTTGTGTTGACCCAAACCACTTAACAAACTGACTGCATTTAAGCTTGTGTGTAGATAATCTAGTGTGCTATCTATTTTCAGTTACTGTTCTTTGTAAACTAAAAAAAAGAGCATGTTTGAAAACTACCAATTAACTTAATGGCATGGTCATACTTAGTCTCACGTAGAGCTTCAGACTTACTGCAGAAGGTATGGGTTTCCATAGCAGCTTTTATTGGATAAGCACCACCCAGAGTCAGTCTGACTGACATGAAAAACAGCTAATCACTCTTCGTTTTGTTTAGAATCATGTTTAGGCGCAAGAAAAAATAATGTATATGTCCCTACAATAACAGACTGCAGTGTAAAACTCTTGGATGTATTTTAAAGAGTTTATGCTGTGAATTTCAATTCAGCTGTTAGTTTATCCTAATAAGTACTCATTGTCACAGTTGCAAATGCAATGACTTTATTATTCCATATGGCACCATGGCATCTTTGTTTCCAAGCAGACCCTTAAAAAAATGCGACACGTCTTCTGGAAATCCTGTAGAATTCAACCAATCAGATGACAAGTGTTTCCAAATGTGTACGCCATGCATTAGATGTTCAGCCAATCTTCCATGGGTGTGACGTCTGAGGCTGAGTCTAGGTCATACATGACTTCTTTTCCCCTTGATTTGAATGTGAGAGATCAGAAACATAAGCACATGAAGAAGTTTTGTTTGGTGTGATCATAACCCTTCATTTTGCAGTGATATTCTATTTTCGAGATTCTCTTTTGTAATGTCTCTCAGCCATCTCTCTTTCTACACAGGCTTTCTTCAAATCTCCTTCTTTCTCGTTCTCTCTCCTCCACTGCTGCACACCCCCTCATGCTGATTGGCTGCTTTTTTTGTTGTTGTTGTGCCTGTCCGACTAACTTTTTCAACAGAGTTTTTCATATGTTGTTTAAACCTGCCATTATGAGGCTCGCCTACGCTATCTCACGACCAATTCATACAAATTTGTACGATTTGTCCAAATCCACGTGATGGGTAGGTTTAGGGGCGGGGTCAGGGGTAGGTCATTCGTACGAATTCATACGAATTGACCAATTCGTAAAATATGTACGATTTAGCAACAACGTACTTAATCGTACGAGTGAGGTTGTACGAATTGTTACGAATTAGCCACCTCGTAAAATTCATACACATACTCGTGAGATCGGGTTGGGCTCGCTGAAAGTGATTTCACCAAGCACCACATGTTCCTGGATCAACTTTCAAATCAACCAGTCAGATTTGAGTGACAGGTTTACAGTCAAATCAAGTTTAGGCTTAGAACCAGGGTGAAGTACTTAAACATCAGTGCCATTCACCTTACATTACCCTCCGATTTTAGGGAAAAGTTATATGTAGGGTTAGGTTTAGGGGTAGGGTTTGGGTAAGGATTACATTTTGGGACAGGGATGTTGGGATTTTGATAGAGGATCAATAAAATATGTGGATCCAGGGCCATGTCTTACTTGGCAAGATCATGGTGACCTATGAGGAACAGTTACAGTGTAGATCCTTGTGCACAAATGGCAGAAAACAAGACATTTACTTAGTGTCATGACAATGGAAAAGCAGCTCTGATTTGGGATTTTATTTACATAAATTCATTTACACAGAACCAAAACCAATGAAATCTAATCTTACCTAAAACTTGAACACTGATCTTTTGCTGCTTTGCAAGTACTTGTATTCCTTTCAGGAAATTCAAGAATCTAGAATCATTCATCCCCTTATAAGTTAGGATGGAGATAGAAAGAGGTTTCTGTAGGTTCTTTCTAGTGTTAGACCGCATAACTTTATTTGTTATTTGTCACAGAGATTTTATTACACTGAATGAACACTCACTTTGCAGGGATGGAGAGTCATCCACCTGAAACCGTTATTATACAGTTGAGACTGCTCTTTAAAGAATAGTGTCTCTTTCTTGCTTTGGTTGAGGTGAAATCGATAAACACAGTCCATTATCTTCTTGTCTCGTAGGATTGTGTTTTGAATGGAGAGTCCAACGGTGATGCTCATTTACCACCAGAGCTGTGGACAAGTTAATAGTCGCACAACTGCACATGTCATTAAATACTGCACATGCTTGAACATGGCCATCGGACATTTCACAGTGCAATCTCAGATATGAAAAAAGGGTATTTAAACATTCTATGTGTATTTATTTATGTTTGTTGCATGCATTTTAGCATCTTTGAAGAGAACTATAAATTGCTTCCAATATGCCGTATTGGAAGAAACATGAGGGTACAAAATATTGAGACATGCCAACACTATGATTTATGAATCACGAGACATTAGAATGCATGGCAGGCACAAGTCTTCAGTAAGAAAGACAATTGTTTTAGACATAGCCTCACATCTATGTGAAACAGCTGGGAAAATCCCCAAGCAATTGCCTTTCTAAATGATTTGATGTAAATTTAAAGACAAATGAATAAATCACGGCTTGTTTCCTGTTTGTTTGTAGAGGCTGTTGTCGCCATTTGTAAATGACATGGCTGAGGTGTGTGGAGAAGGGTGCCAGCAGTTCACGGCGCACCAGGCCTGTGATTAATTCCACTGACAATGTAGTAACCAATGATCGATTGAGGAAGCTTGGGCTGTAAAGACCGTTTCCCCTTCACTTACTTTGCCTTTTTCAGAAGACGTCTGATATTTTGATCACCGGTAAAGGCTGTGTCAGTGGAATTAATCAATGACAGAGAGAAAGAACCACTGGAGAGCAGCTTGACAAACTGCGCAGCAGAACTGAAATAGAGTTAAATAGGATGTCGGGGATGATGCAAATGTGAGCAGTTTTATACCCATGATAATTTTGTGAGGTGACAACCACAAGTAAACTATAATATTAGTAAAGAAAAAAAAAAAAAAAACAGGAATATAAATTACATTGTTTGGAATAAGGGTGATATTGTGGTGCTCATTGTGAGTTTGTCATCCATGTAAGTGTGAGGAATAAACTCTCTCTCTCTCTCTCTCTCTCTCTCTCTCTCTCTCTCTCTCTCTCTCTCTCTCTCTCTCTCTCTCTCTCTATATATATATATATATATATATATATATATATATATATAGTTGGAGCAAAGCAGCCTTAAAAAGCTTTTCAAGCCTTAAAAATGTAGCAGAATGGCTGAGGAATTCTAGTATACTCTATAATATTACTACATATTTGAGTAATATCAAGATAACACGTAGATAACAATAGTTTTGGTTCTCACGCATTATCATCAACATCTTCAAGATTTGACATCTGAACTATTATGATCAATATCTTGTTTTATCTATCTGTGAAAGCTGCTGTGATTTACAATTATTTATATCTATTTATTAATAATATTATTCTTAATACAGATGTATCAACATATTGCAGTGAGGCTAAGAATGTATTGAACATCTGTGTCTGGAAGGTTGAATCTTAGGTTTAACTGACCACAGTCCAGAAACTCTGATGTCTGTTTGATGTTTGGCCACTAGAGGGAGCCAGTTGAAGCGGAGCTTTGTCCATATCTCTACCTGAAGAGTCTTCAATTCATTTGGACAAGACACGTGTCAAGATAAATCCTGTGTGCTCTAATTAATGCTGAGGAGATGGTGGGTTTATTTCAATGCATTTTCTCTAATTTTCTAGAGTAATTTGGGCTGAATGCAAGTAATGCATTCATCTTATTGGTATTTAATAGAGCTCCTCACAGCAATTGGGGTATCACGTCAACTAAAACAGGTTGTTGTTTATTTATCCTGTGTGTGATCAGAACGTTTAGCTGTATAGTTGTAGGCTTAAACATGAAAACGTCAGATTGAGTGTCTAATGCCAAAATCTGGAGTCTTTTGTTTTACATTAGTCGACTCATTTTTATTCCTTTAGATATCAATTCGATACACTCTCTCTGACAGGATCTGTGCCTTGAATTTCAGCTTTGAAAGCTTTGAATTTCATCCCTCATTGCCACAGTGAATCTCTCAAAGTCTCACACATTGTAAAATAAAAGATCTCATAGACTTTTGGAAAACAGCTGCTCTGACTCAGACTGAGATCATGATAAGCATGTATTGGCTAATTTTCATACATGCCTGGTTTCACAGACAAGGCTTAGATAAAGCCAGGATTAGGCCTTAGTTCAATTAGGACATTTAAGTATCTTTCTGAACGTGTCTTAGAATAAATAAATAAATAAATAAATAAATAAATAAATAAATAAATAAATAAATAAAACATTGATTTGTTTTAGTGTTTTAACGAAGTCTTAAATATGCATAATCGACTGCAGTGGCGCCGTATTACAATTAGCGTTGCGTGTAATGCAAAGCATTGCATCACATACAATGCAATCACTCCAACATTTAAATTTACATGTAAGAATGTGCTCACCTGGCTTTTTGCTCACCTGGTCAAAATGAATTGTGGCGCTGAGATGCTTAAACAGTATAGTTATGTAAAATCTCATTGCATTCCATGCACGAGCCGGAATGAGACGGACAAAAGAGGACCGTCGCACAAGTGTCCAGACGCGTCACACGTATGCTTTGTTAGCCGAATGCGTTTGATAAAGGTAGGGGAAAAACACCAACGCACTGACATAAAAGTTCAGTATTCCCAAGGTAGGGCGCGTGCATTTATTGCCAGGGCTGAGGACCTGCCTCTTTATCAGCCCAATGAGCGCGACAGAGGGGAGGCTCTTCCCACCAAACACCTCTCGTCCATCTCTACTCACTCCTCCACTCAGCGAGCGGGCTTGCCGGAGCTCACTGACACCCTGTCAACGCCAAGCCACTAAACTCTACGGATCCTAATTGTTCCCAACCGCGTCTGTCAACTTATTCTCCTTATTTTCTTGACTATATTCAGTTATAGACAGATAATTGACAAAAAGACAAGTACCAGCAATATTGCGAAACAAGTCACGTCTTTTTCTTTTCCTTCTCTGATATGTTCTATCCCCTGTGAATGATATGGAACGGACGCCCGGATGATATACAGTAAGTACTAAAGACTTATTAACAGGCGGAGGAGAGGTACACGTAGGCTATGTGTCGTTTGGCGGAAAGCGTTTTGCTCGCCAGAAATGCTGCAATTTTCGTTTGATGCTGTTTGCGCTACAGTGATTGATCCGAAAGCGAGACAGATTGACAGCCTGCAGACGAGACCATAAGCACCCGTTGTCCATCGTTTGTTTTGCATCGTTCAGGAATGTCGTGCATCGAATTAATTGTTTTCACTTTACAGAAGAACGTGGTCTGCGAACGTCTTGGTTATTCAACTTGGTCAACTCGTCGTGCCATGTATGTTTTGCAGTTCTCTACTGCTTCTAGAGTATCATTTTCTGCTTTTAAATGTCGAAATCATGCTTCTCTTACTCATTCGAAAGAAGCAGAAGCTACCATAAATATAGTAAGTGACTTTTTTTTGGTGAAGAGCTGTCCACTCATGGTGGTGCTGAAATCGTCCGTGATTTAAGCATCGTCTTTGCTCGCTGAGTCTCTACATGGTGTTAGAGTGCAATACAGCTTTACTGCTCGCTGAAGTTACACTCTGGAAGGAAGACTAAGCGGTGCATGTTTCAAATGTGTGGCTTGCTTATAATCTAACAGGGCAATTATTTAAATTAACTGTGTGCACAACTATTTCAGAAAACAATCATGTGCTTGTCTGCTGTGTACAGCATTAAAAATGTGAAAATACTGAATTTCTTGTAACCGTCTTATAGCTGCCTTTTGATTCCTGCATGGGAACATATGAAATAATAGATAACAGAGTTATCCGGAGGGTGCTACTTGAAACCATTCAGCTAAATAATCCGGTTTAGTGAATGCAGATTATGATTTTTGTATGGTCAACCAAGAAAAAAAGGACTTGCTGTTTGTATTTGAATTAACATCGAGTGCATGAAGAAATTGCAAAAAGAAAAAGAAAAAATATTGTCTAAATACAGACTCTCTTCTTATAAGCATTGCAGAGTACATCATTATTATATCATGTATGTTTTCAGATATATAAATCATGTTTTATTTACCATTCTTCAAACTCTAAATTATTGCGTACTGTGATAATTTGTCAAGGGCACTGAAAGCAATTGGTTTTGGGAAATGTAAGCAGCTCATGAGCACGATGAGATACTGTTTTTCTTATCTACCCAGTGATTTTCAAGTTTACTGCATTTATACTTTATGCTGCAGTCGTTTGTCAAAAATTATTTTCTTTTTTACTTCAAAACTACTGTAGGGTGACTGCTTTCAAGCATTGCAATCTGAAACATTAATTTGCTTGATCTTTTAGTTCCTATATGTTTCCAATAGCTTAGAGTATAAATGTTTGCGCTGTACTATATATTCATGAAGAAGACAGATGTGCTCTGACTTGTTTATTTGGCATTCTGATGTCACATCAAACTGACCTTGAGACTTCCCTCCTCAAGCTTGTCAGTTTTATTTACATGCACTTCCTGTAAGTCTGCATTTGTCTCCCCCCTCTAGATCTCTTACATTGATGAACCAACTAATGGATGTCACATTTTGCAGCGCGCCTTTCTTCTCTGTGTTCTGGAGACAGATCAGAGTACATCCGTGACCCTCCTCGCAACATGAACTCAACCTGGGGGATACGTAGAACAAAAGAGTAACCATACAGCTGTCTGTCAGCTGGTCAACCCCAGAATTTTGGAGGGGAAGCAAAAGAAGAAGAAGAAAAAAAGGCAAAAAGAAAATACCACAAAAATGCTCAAACGAGGAGAGGAGATGCAGAGAGATCTATGGACTTCTCTCCTGCTAGTATGGATTACTTGCGTGCCGTACTCTTCCATGGCTTCGTTAAACAATCAGTCACAAAGTTTACAAACGGCATCAGCCATGATCCCGCGAAACCGGCCAAGCGAAGGACAAAGAATCCTCAGTCGTGCCAAGAGAGGATGGGTTTGGAATCAAATGTTTGTGTTGGAGGAGTTCTCTGGACCCGATCCAATTCTGGTTGGCAGGGTGAGTAGTCTAATTGTCGGCTGAATATTAAGCTTACTTATCATGTGGAAACATTAATTCTGCTGCCTCAATGCCTTTTCGTTTGACATTTTGTGAAGGAGCAATAATTGCCGTGAAGAAGAGGGCAAGGTTGGCGTTGCTGACTCTTGCACACTTTCCATCTTTTACAGTTCAATTAGGAAAATACAGCGCTGGATGCTAATTTATGCGTGGTGTTGTATTTCACAGAGTCTGAGAAAGTTCTGCAATGCATTTAGTATGAAGGGTTCCCACAGATATAATTTTACAGGTGTAATGTGCAACATGCTGCATGTATGCAGAGAGGTGAGGTGGTATGGAGATAATTAGGGGATAGGAGAGTGACCTGGCACCGGACCTGTGCAGAGAGCTCTGAGTCCTGAGAGGACTGTAGTATGAACAGGCCAAAGCAGCTTGTTCACAGATCACTGCAAGCGTGAACCTCGGGAGCCCAATCTGGCACTATGCTTGTCCAACCACTTGCACATTACCGTAGCCAACAAGACAATGCTCGTTCCTCAACACACATATATATATATATATATATATATATATATATATATATATATATATATATATATATATATATATATATATATATATATATATATATATATATATATAATGTTATCATTATTATTTATTTATTTTTCTGTGAAGAATTTAAATTTATTTAAATTAAGTTGATATAGAAAAAATAAAATGATATAGAAAAAAATAAAATGATACAGAAAAATGGTAGCGTAACATTTCTATTTATTCATTTCTTCTTTTAATTTAAAAAAAAAGTTTTCAGTAAGGTTGCATTAGCTTCACTGCACCAAATGAACACCATCTTCACCATCAGTGAGGTGGAAAATAACATCCTTTGTGTGTCCAAAATTTGGCAGGACTTCAGCTAATTAAGGCCTCTCGCTTGAATTTTCTTCTGTTTCTGATTTGCCCCTCCTGTCACTCAGGCATGTGAATAAAACATGTGCTCTCATGTGGCCTTTACACCTGTGTTTTCCCAATATCGGCATGACACAAAAAAGTCCTTAAGAGCAGCATCAATTTTTTAAGAGCAGCAATTAAGCAGCCTTTGTTGGATTCTGCTGTAGCTTTTGATCAGCAGAAATGCATAAACAAACACAACAAATGGGCTCCCCGTGACGATCTCCAAGGTACAAGGGCAAACGAATATGATGCTTTCAGACTGACACATTCACAATGCTCTGTATGTGATGGAGACAGCTGGGAGCGCTCAAACGGTGATGTGCCGTTCTGGTCTTCTCTAATGTGTTGTTCTGTTTATTTAAGGTCATGGAGTACTGTATATGTGCCGGTGAGTAGAATGATTGTCTGTAGGAGGACAATGCATGGAGAGTGGTTGGGCATAAGGGATGCAGATTCTACTCTGCTTCATTGATTGGGCCATTATTGATTAAGCTTCGTTTTTATTTTTCTCCCCTCTTTTTTTTTACAAACCACAAGGTTAAGTGCTCAAGAGAATGGCTTGCAGAGCTCAGATAAGTTCCATGTTGCAGCGAGATAGGAAGCCATGCTGTTAGAAGAGATTGAATGCTGCTCCTCTCTCTCCGCCTCACTCCATCACCTAAGATCTGCAATCCTCCCTCACTCTGTCTCTCTAATTAAAAAATGAATCAAATAAAGAGTGGGAGGTGTGTGATTCAAATGGGTCATTCGAATCAGCATGTTTTTTTTTTTTCTCCCTCCCTTTTCCTGCCATCTCTGCCAGGCATGTGGTTGTGGACTGATTACCGAGGAACCTCAGGCCGAGATTACACTCATTTCATCCTTTAGCTTTTATTACGTGTCGGTCTGATGTTTAATTATACACCCGGCTCCTGTCTTGTCAGTGCCCAAACTCCCCTTGAGCACCAGCTGCCAGTCGGAGGAGACGATTAGCATACGTGTAGAAGTGGGCATGGCAGGGCTGAGAGAGAGAGAGAGGGAGACTGAGGAAGGGAGAGGAAGAGTCAGATACGGTAGATGACAGCATGCTTCTCAGTGTTTCACATAGTCTCGGTGGTCTCGGTGGTCTGACTCACTGGGCTAAAAATGCAGCTCACCGTCACCTGGTTCTGAGAGGTGCATCAGACACACGGCAAACCCCTTTAACAAGATTGTAGGTGGCTGTGGAATTATAGGGGAATCCAGGGCTAGCTGTCACACTCTTTACTAGTAATTCTAAGGGTTTGTTTGAAAGTCAATTTCTGTGTAGACAATGAAACTAGCGTTCAAAAGTTTGTGGTCGGTATTTTTTTTTTTTTTTTTACATGTTTTTGAAAGACGTCTTCTAAGTCTGCCTTAATTTGATGAAAATACAGTAAAAACGGTAATATTGTGCAAGATTATTACAATAAGTATAATAACATTTTTATATGTATTCCTGTGAATGCAAAGCTGAATTTTCAGCCGCCATTACTCAAGAAATGAATGTTCCCAGAAACGTAAAATATATTTGTTTGACATATAGAAAACCACTTTTATTTGCAATTGCAGTAGACATTTTCTGTACATTTACATTTATTAATTTAGCTGACGCTTTTATCCAAAGCGACTTACAATTGCTATATATGTCAGAGGTCGCACGCCTCTGGAGCAACTAGGGTTTAAGTGTCTCGCTCAGGGACACATTGGTGTCTCAAAGTGGATTCGAACCCGGGTCTCTCACACCAAAGGCATGTGTCTCATCCACGGCGTAATCACTGTAGAAAGTCTATGCTGTCACTATTAATCAATATAATGCCACTTTGTGTCAATAAAATTTTGTGTAAAAGCAAGTGTACCTATTTTAAATTTGGTACACCTTGCGTAGTACAAGTTAACATTCATCTGAATTTTGGTTTGTAGGATACAATTCACAAAAATATACAAAAATATATCTGTTATCTATTTTGCACAATTGGACTATTAAGTCAAAACCTTACTGAGAAACAAAGCCCCGGTCTTCTGTTCTATGTTCTCATAAATAATGTTGCTTTTGATGATGAGTTTTGTATTCATAAGCTTTTACCACAAATACATGATTTCAGACTTAAAACAAAATGCTTTATATCTTTAATATGGATGGCACATGGGATTTCTAAGTAGTAGTTGTACTGCATTTGAATGTAGGACATTTTTATATAAAAACTCATAACAGTGATGGGCAGAACAGAACAAATTCTAGTCTTTGCCCAACACAGAGTGACATGGATGTGTTTACTAAGTACTAAGTATTGTCAGTTTTATTACAGCATATGTCAGTTAGATGCTATCTCACACATGGCTTTGTTCCCCCACTTTTAGCTGCTGCGTGTTTTGATGGCTAATCACAATGGACGTCATTATTTTCTTTGGAGTGCAGATGTACTCTACAAAAATTAATAGCACTGCTGTGTGATGTCTTGTATCACCATGATGTGCTTTTATCAGTGATGGGATTATGTGTGTTTGTAGCATAAAGAGAATGGATAATATGCGATTTGTATTTAGCAATCCGAGCTAAAGAAAAAGATCACTGAACATGAATACAAGAGAATGGTATTCTTTATTTACAAAACAAAATGTGTCTGTGGACATTTGCTTTGCAGGGGGAAATGACAACACTTGATAGATAGTGTCCATGAACTGGAAAGCCATCAGCCAGACTGTAGGCATTTCCCAGTTACTTTTATTATAGAAAGATGTATCAAGAAATTGTGTTTTGCTCAAGCAAAGTTGATTTGACACATGTCGTCTTTATGCTGATGTCCAGTGTACTGTGAAGCTGATTTCAGCATTAAAGCCAGAATAACTGCTCATTCTATGCTTTTGGAACATATTTTTCAAGGGGAGGCGAGGAAATTAAAGGGACATTTACCAGCACAGATTTGGCCTACATAAAGGCATGACTCCATTTTGAGTTTAAACCCATATTATTATCTCTCATTTTCTCCATTCAACACAAATTAAGCAATAATGCATCCATGTAAATAAGCGTGCGAGCACAGTATTATTCTCCAACGCTTCATTAAATGCGAGCCTACAACTTAACCCTGAAATATTCATTATGTTATTATTAATTACATTACAATATTAAATATGAATAACTTTGCTATCAAATATTAATTAGTAGCGCTCTGTCATTTTGTAATGAAAGCCAGAGTGGATTAGTTTCACTGAGCACAATGACTGGAGCTGAGAAGGGATATAAATCGAACGTCGGTCCGCGTTAAAGCTACTCTTCTCTAATTCCAAAATAAAATGGCCCTTTTACAGTCGAGGGACACAGTAGAAATGCTGGTTTCTAAAAATGCTTTAGTGGCATTTGTAAGTGTGCCCTATAGCTATGGAGAAAAGAAAAATAGTGTGACAGTTTGAATGTAAGGTGCAGTGAATCCCTGAAACGGACAATCGATTCATGTTCTCTGCGCTGCCTGTGTTGGGATTTGCTGTTAACTGCCACTTTGTTTTTTTTTTTTTTTTTTTGCTACCATGACATATTGCTGGGAATCCACTGAAACTGTCCCGACTGTTCTACTTCTTCCTTTTCAAGGAGAGATAATCTCAAAACAATATCTCAATGATTGTTTCAGAAGGTGAAGCTTTGGTTGATAACAACAAGTACAACCTTTTATATTGCTACAATCGTAATATATGCGCACAATGAGGAGTTCTCTGGTTCATTCGCTTCTGGTCACAGTCTGTACTGAGTGGTGCAAGTTAGACCACAGAACAGTACTTGCCCTGTTCAACCTTCTTGACACCTCATGAATTATCTATTTTCCTCCCACTGATCCACTCTGGAGAGTTACAGCTCTAACTCTCAGCTGTTTTGCTCTGTGTTTCTGGTGCTCTGAAAAATGCTACAACTTCTCACTTTCAGGTGACTGAACCTGCATGTTTATTAGTCACCTTGCCTCAGACTGCATGCCTATGAACCACCCACAGACATTTTCCATCTGATGCATGTTGAATACAAATCTGGAAAGCACTTTATAAAGTAAATTGTATCCTGATTGGATGATTTTAGTCAA
Source organism: Cyprinella venusta (assembly GCA_038021265.1). Lineage (NCBI taxonomy): Eukaryota > Metazoa > Chordata > Actinopteri > Cypriniformes > Leuciscidae > Cyprinella > Cyprinella venusta. The sequence goes on from CM075864.1 coordinate 30,142,883, forward strand.
CTTGTGAGAGTAAGGTCACATAGGTGTGTGTGTGTGTGTGTGTGTGTGTGTGTGTGTGTGTGTGCCTTTTAATCAGTTCTTTTTGAAACAAATGTATACAAATAGTGAGTGCTTGCTTATGAAGATGAAATAATCATGGATTTACTTGTTAGAGACTTTTGAGAAACAAAAGGCAAACAGGAAACAAAGAAAATTTCAAACATTTGTTTGAGAATTTTGCATGAGGCAATTAAAATAGACATTTTGTAGTAATCTCTTTATTGAACATGTTAAAAAAAAGACAACAGCAGAAACTGAATAAAAATAAATAGTTAATCAACAACATCAAAGATCATCTACAGATGGTCCAAATAACAATCATGTTCAAAGGGGGTAGGAAGACGTTAGAATAACTTTTCTTGTCCTATCCCTACTTCAATAATATTTTAACTACTTAAACTAACTTACCTAAGCACTTGAAATGACATATTCTGGATTGATATATTGAAGTGATAAGATGTATTAGACTAGAATTTGGAAAATGTGTGTATACTGAAAATTACTGCAACGTTCTATTTTGTTTTGGTTATAGATAGCTATTCTTTAGTCTGAATAACTTCATCTGTTAACTCCTTTTTGGCTCTTACCCTTTTTATTATTGAATGTATTATTTTGAACGACATGAGGGTGAGTCAATTGTGACAGCATTTTCATTTTGGTATGAGCTCTCCCTTCAAGATGTGACGTGTCAGTATTTGTATTGACCTGATTGGTCTTTAGCTTCTCTCTTTAATGTTTGGTTCAAGTGATTATATGTTACAAGATAATAACCCGTGGGTCCAGGATACTTCTGTGAAGTATGAGCCGGTCCTTCCATTCCATGCTTATGGTGCATCACACAACTTCGTTCCTTGCTGCTATCAGAGGAGAGGGATTTTTAGCAGATCAAAGGTGCACCCCCTGATCCCCTCACGATTTACCCCTGCCAACGCACAGTCTGATCTGAGACAGTCTTGTGTGTTAATCTGCATTTGCTCAGGTTAGGAAGGAGGGAGCACAGGTTGTAATGGATATCGAGCAGTTTCGTGTGATTGAAGGTCCGGCGAGTGGGCACTAACGAGGGTATTAGTGGACTTATCCGTAACCGAAGTAATGAGATGCTGATCATCACCACTGGCCACTGCATCCATCTGAAGCTCTTGATCTGACCTGTGATTGGGATTGTGTCATTGGTGATGCAGAAGGAGAGATGAATGGACTGCCTTCCTTTTTGAACTTTGAACCACTTTTATGGATAGGGCTGGTGAAGATAGGACAGGTAATGACAACATGATCTCATTATTAATCACACATAGACACTGACATGTAATGTAAATAATAGCATTTTGACAGCATGGAAACTACAACTTTAGAAGTACAAATGTTTATGATGTTTAAAGGTTCTCTAAGCGATGTGGGGTCAAAACATTTTTTGTCACATACAGCAAACGTTTCCTCACTATCGGCTAGCTGCCTGTCCCCTAAACACACTGTAAAAAAACACGGTCTCTGTAGACACCACAGGCTCCACAAACGGCAACAAAAACAATCATGTCTTACCCGGACCACGAAACCTAACAAACAGTGTTCCAGCCAATCACTGGCAAGAAGTATTTGAGGGTGGGTCTGGGGGTTAGTGCGCGTGCACATGAAGGGGGTGTGTGTGTGAAGGAGAGACAAGCGTCAGAGGGAAGTTTGAAAAATGACAGACACACGACCAAAGAGACGTCGTTCTGAAGAACAAATTAAAAAGAAGAAGGAGTCGGATAAAGAACGTGCGAAGTTCCGAATTTACATCGGTAGCAAAGCTTTTGAACGATGGCGAGAACTCCGGCGGCAGAAGGGCTTCCAGTCCGACGGTTACAATTATTTCAGGAAGCACGGAAGGGAGGGGGAGGAGATGAGATGCGGAGGAGGGAGGGTCTAGCTAGCCTCCGATTTGTTTGAAAATATTGCGAACGTCAACACCCAGGATCGCTTACAGAACCTTTAAGAATTTCTTTTTGTTATCGATGTTGAAAACAATTTTGCTACGTAAAGAGCATTGCTGAAGTTCTGAAATTTCTTACCATTACTGACACCAGTGGCCGTTAGAGAAACTGTAGCCAGTCTCATGCTCGTTCTCGGTGCACATGCTCGCACGCTCGTTGGCCGCACTAGATTTCTTTTTTTTTTTAACTTACGAGGAGTTTCCATGGGTTTCTGGATTGTGCTGGATTGTGGTCGCTACACACATAGGCTTTTTTCTCTGATTTTGAAAACTCAACTTAAAATGATCGACTTAAAATGCTTCCAAGATCAACTTGTCGACAGCAATCGATGGGTTGGTGATTCCTGTAACACACTGTTTTACGGTCAATGACAAGAGTACTAATCAGCTGTCTCTCTAACGTAAGCACATTTATTCCCACAAAGCAAAGCCATAACACAAGTTACATGAAACAGTCCAACTATATTTTACACCATTGACAAGGGAAAAGTCACTACTCACTGTGTTTATGGCTAGCTTGTAGGTCTCTGCGACTTCTCTTTCAAGGTAGTGACGAAATGCGATCTGTAGCGCTGTTTGTTTGCTGTCGGCTACAGTAGAAACATGATGTCACACTATGTCGACCTTCATAGAAGGGGGTGTCCGTGGTTATGTAGATATAAATGTCTCATTCTAAGGTAATAAAAACATTACGGTTTATTAAGTAAGTTCTTTATACACCACTGAAAACACAGTTATGGATGTCATATTGCATTTCTGTTAATAGATACTCAAAAATGTTACACATTGCACCTTTAAAGCCATTGTACCATTGCTAGGTGAGCACAGTCTGTTCTCTCTCTCTCTCTCTCTCTCTCTCTCTCTCTCTCTCTCTCTCTCTCTCTCTCTCTCTCTCTCTCTCTCTCTCTCTCTCTCTCTCTCTCTCTCCCCACACAGTGCTGTAATAAAACACCAGGACCCTGCACAGCGTCCAGCTGAGCTGTGGGATCACATTAACACCTCTCGGACCAGCCCGACAGCTTGTCTATCGCTGTGTTGTTGTCTTCGTCCCCATTAATAAGGTCTGCTTGTGTGTGTGTGTGTGTGTGTGTGTATACTTGTCTACCTAACAGGCGACCTTGGTGCCGTTACACACTCACCAACAGGGGACCACCAAGCCAAGTGGGGACATGTTTCAAGTCCCCTGTTGGTCATGCTTTCAAACATGTTAAAATCAAGTAAAAAACACTCTGGTGAATTGTTTACATTTTTGACCAAGTGGAGACCTACAGGTGTGTGTGTGTGTGTGTGTGTGTGTGTGTGTGTGTGTGTGTGTGTGTGTGTGTTTAAGTCCATACTCAGCATCTCCTCTGTATGCTGGAGCAGGAACTGTGTGTGTGTGTGTTTGTGTGCATCTGTGTGTACTGACATGTGTGTGTGTGTGTACATGTGCGTTTGCTTGTGATTGCTATATGTGTGTGAAGAGTTTTAACTTGACAGAAGAGCATTTCTTGCGCTAAGCATATTTCCATTACAACACCGAGATCACTGTACAATCGCAATTACAGACAAAAGGCCTTTTCCATCTGCCTTTCAGCAGGTGCTCTTGACTCATTAAATATGTATACTGGCCAGCATTTAAATAAATAACTGCTGGCATTTTATTTCTCTCTACGATTGCCATGTCTTAATACCCCTTGCAGCATCTCTGCTCTCTCTCTCTCTCTCTCTGTCCCACACACACACACACACAGACAGAACATTTGATATACAGCTCCAGGAGGTGTAATGAGCCAGTGTGGCAGATGTGTGACAACACCAGAGCACCTTTGCAGTGACTTATAGGGTCTGGTCGCGGCGAGAGTTGTTTGAGGTGTAAATTCCACATCCCTCGGTGGTAACAAGAACACAAACAAACATAGGCACACTTTGTCCCTCTGCTCTGAATCCTCGTCCTAAGTGACACCAGGGCTTGGGATGAGGAATCTGCATGCCATCCTCATCTGTCCTCCCCGGGACGTTGTGGGAATCCACAATGCTGCTGTATAAACTGCTTTTTTTTCCCCTGCTGCGTGGAAGAGGCAGGAGGGAGTGCGGTCTTATAGTCACGCCAATGAGGAAGAGTGAGATTACGCGGGCGGGAAAAAAGCCAGACTCAACCAACTGTACACGGAGACAATTTCATTCACGCTGTCAGGTAATGGCAGCGCGTAGTACTGAATATCCACAGCCATCTTTTCTGCTCATCTCTTTTCATTAAGTGAAAATATATAATCTGTACAAAGGCCGCCCTCCTCGATTCTTACAGGGGAGGGAAAAAAAAAACATACATCGACAAACCTTTTATAAGCGTCTTTCTCTGTGGGTCACATGCTTTTTTATGCCTTGCTTTAACCTCATTGTGGTGGATTCATGGTGGATCTCATTTCTGCTGTTTGATTAAATTTGTGCATGCTCAAGTTTGAACAAAACATCTCAGGATCAAGTATTATAGCCTCCTTTAGAGGAGATATGAGACAATGATTGTGATCTGGCCTTGGTGGAGATGGCCTATACCCACCTGGGTACTTCACATACCTGATGTATACCTTTGTTTGCCAGGAGTCTCTGGGTTTTGGCTGTTGAGAGAATGTGGAGGTGGTGCATGTAGCTGCTAAATGAAGGCTTTTGGCAGAGCGCCTTGAACTCTGCGTGGACTAATCACTGGAATTAAGTGGTTAACCTTTACTGTGTCGCCTGGGCTCAATATTTCACTGCTAAAGCGTGTTATATGGCCCTTTCACTCAGTGCTGTACTCAACTCACTATACAAACTGACTGAGGTATGAGTGATTATTATTTAGTTTCTTATTATTAATTCTTTATTTATTTGTTTATTTATTTGTATAAGTCATTGCTGGAATGAGCATGTTGAATGTGTGTATTGCTATTCTGCATAGCAGAGTTTTGGTCAGCAGTAGTGACACATAAGAGTCAGTGTTAATCTGTTCAATGAAATTGCTAATATGTTTGGTGATGTCTTGATTACAAACCAAGGGTCGGGGGGCAATAAGGTTATAATGAATTTAATTCATAAAATATTTGATGGAATTAACTGAATGAAGCAGAACACATTATAACTTAGATCTAGATGGAGAATTCTTGAAAGCAAATTCTAGTCATACTGTCATAAATACATAGTTGCACTAAACAGTCTTATCAATCTATGGCGACCTAACACTGCCGATCAAAAGTTTGGATCTCGGTAAGATTTTGAACATTTTGAAAGTCTATTGTGTTTACCAAAGCAATTGAAAACATTAAATCAATAGTATTGTGATTATTTATTTATTTATCATTTTTACAATTTAATACCATTTCAATATACAAATTCTTGTGATTGTAAAGCTGATTTTTATCTTAAAAATACCCATTTAAATGTTATATTGCACATTTCATTTCAGAAACACTTACATTGTATCTTTATTTTATATAGGCTTGTAATGTAAATTAAATACCATGTTTAATCTGTCACAGGACATTATTGCTTGCTAAAATTAAAATTTCATAGACTAAAACTGTAATATGTCAGAATAAAATGGACTATAATTAACGAATAACACTTAAATGATGACTACGTTGTATGGGGCTTTTTTCATTAAGAGACAAGACAAAAAGCCCCACAGTTACAGCTTTGCTTTAATTCTATGAAAATTGCACAATATACTAATTTTATTTATTTATTTATTTATTTATTTATTTATTTATTCACTCAGTTCTGGAAGATTATATGACCAGAACAAAACAAACTTACTGCACTCTTGCTGAGAACACGTGGTTTAGTTTAAGCTCTGGCAGCTAGGCTAATTTCTCCATCATTTTCGGATTGCAATTATTCAATCCTGATTACTTTTACAGTTGATTATAATTATTTAAACCTTCTAATTGCTCACTGGTATAGTCATTGTGGGCTGCTAAGTCGTCATCCAGCGAGTCAGTGGCTGCTTGGCAGGGCTGAGCAGCTCGTTTCTGCAGACGGCACCCTGCGTCACGGGAACTGCAGGCAGAAGGGCTTATCCCAGGCTCCCTCATCCCATGAAAAGCCTAGGAGCCAAACTGGGAAGATAGAGTAATCTTGTTGAGAATGGATGTCGCTATTGTGCTTTTTGATGTGTAGTTGGCCGCATGGTTAACAGGGAGCAAACGTGGGCAGGCGATGTGTAGACAATGGGAGCGGGTGGGAGGAGAGGCCTATTTCGAGATCTTTAAAAACAGCCACCATTCACTGCTGCCTGCCTGAGCTCCAAAATAACAACACAAGAGGAAGTAAACCCCTTCTTCCGGTGCATTCTGGCATTGTCGTGGTTGATGTCAGTTACTGCTTGCCAGCCATTTTGAGAAGAACAAAAAGTAACCATGGAGAATCGATTGCCTCAGTGACACACCTGCCAGATTGTCTGGGAGCCAGTGAAGTGTGGCACTGACCTTTATTGAAAATTAACTATTTTTGTTTAATGATACAGCTTGAACGAGCTGGAAAATAACCCAGAAAGTAAGCAAAGACCTTGTGTGACATGCTAGTGCACGTGAATCAATAATCAGCATGTGATATATTGTTTCACGCCATGTGATTCTGTGTAAATTAAGCCTCTGTGCTGCATTAAAAATGCAGATTGTACAGCATGTAGATCAGCGCTTCTTAACTAGTTTTCCAGAACCCACAATAGGGGGCCTTAGCAAACTTCTAAGTGGGCCTCATGATGACTTAAAGTCCCCCATGTAGTCAATCATTTTATCCCTTAAGACTCATCTTCGATCAACGTGAACAGGAAAGGTTTATTTTTTATTTTATTTTATTATTTTTTTTTTTTGTGAAGAAATGTTCTATTAAATAGTACATAGCTTAAATGTAAGTCTAACCCCTTGTTTCAGTGGATTCATGAAAATGCAAATAAGCCCCACCTCCACTTAACCCAGAGATCCAATCGCTTAACTTTACTGTAGAAAATGCTGCAAAATGGCAAGTGGAAATACTGGTTTAATTCAGCCATATATGTTTGATACAGAAGCTGATTCAGAAGAAGTGGAAGAGTCAATTATACAGGGTCGTCAAGTCAGAATGGCATTGTGTTTTATGTATCTCACTTCACAACGTCGGACACATAACAGTAATATGATTAGCCTTTTGCTTAAATACTTATTAAACAGCTAATAATGTTACACAAACCATGTTCCCATTCAGTATCTCAGTCAGATCTTTCTAAAAATCATCCTTAGAAACGCTTTGAACAATTTAGAAGTCAGTGGAGAAAGGCATACAGCTCATCATAACATCGTAATATGCATCATATACATAATTCACCTGCTATATTACTAAATTTACATTTTTCATATCAACAGAAAAATAAAAAGCACAGTAATGATGTGCTAAAGCCCGTCCGCCTGCACATTGACATGATTGGTTTCAACATACAGTATTTGTGATGTAGAGACTACAGTTTTTAAGACTGTGTTTGTTTTTAAGACTGCAGTTTTAGGGAGAAAATACTCAGCAATGAAACTGATTGATGAATGACCACATGACTTGTCTTAAAGCATATTAAAAACCCCACAGATATATAAACAACATAAAAAAAGACTTAAAATCTTAAAATGCCATGTGCATTTGTGTAATTTACTATTTATGCAAATCTCTATAATAATTAAAAATTGTGTGTAAAATATTTGTAAAAAGTGTTACTGTATGTGTATCTACCAAATCATGAGTGACTGGAAGAGTCATATAAATTATTTGGTAAATAAGAGTGGGAAACCTGAAGAACATGCAGCTCTTAAAGAAATATTTTAATTTAGTTAATTATAGTTATTTTAATTATTTAATTAATTTAAAGGCACCCATGAATGTATATGTTTTGAAATCAAAACACGGGCCAGGGAGCTATGGAATATTGTGGTGGGCAATGGGTGGTCTTGGACAGTAGGTTCTACAGAAATTGGTAAATTAATGCCAAACCGTATCAGCATTACGGTGAGTAATGAAAACAAAAATAACATTTTTTTTTGGGTGGACCACCCCTTTGACAATAAAATAGTCTTATAACACTGCATATAATCAGTCCTTATGACATTATGCACACATACACGCACTCGCTCACACACATTTCAGTTGCAAATGACTTTTCTCACATCTCCATCCAGACAATGTCCAAACATGATCCATTTTAGTCCAGCCATCCTAAAAAAAAATACTGATTAAATCCCAACAAAACGAAGCAAATCTCTTCACAGGTCTTGTTGTAATAGTAAAAGGCTTTAACATGTTAATGTGCTGGGTGGGTTTTGCAGACAACATTTCATCTCATTTCAATTCCTCTTTTCCTTTTCTTGGCATTGAGGGGTTGCATGAAAAATTCAAGCCGTTATAATATGAGATCCAGATGAATCATGAATCCTTAATGGCTATCAGGCTTGTATAGGCCGGCCTCTGGAATTACACTCAAAGAATGGTGACTTTCTTTGTACTGGGTCAGTGCCTGTGTCTTTGTGTGTGTGTGTGTGTGTGTGTGAGGGGTATTGTGGTGTGAGAAACAGAACAAAGACCTCTGTTGTGCCGTTCATGCAGATGCGAGTTTACACCTGCATGCTATAAAGACAGAGAAAAGGATCGGAGACACACTACTCCACATGTATCCGTTTTTGTCTTAAAGGTACAATATGTAAGAACTTTTTTTTTCAAATATACAAAGAAAACACTTGCACAGCGTTATATATTTTGTTCAGTTGTGTACTTGCATTATCCTAAATGATTCAGAAAAATGCACAATTTTTAAAAGTGCCTGTCCCTTGTCACTTGTTGCCTGTCAATGACTTAATATATGTGTTATCCCTGGTTTCCACTCCTACTGCCATGGTAACCATGGCAACATATGCGGACAACTGCTTAATGTCTAGTGGCACACTGTTGTTGTTTCGGTCAAACATTATAGACCATGGAAACAGACTTTGAGACAAAAGGCTAATTAAAACGATGATAAATATTGGCGAGGTGTTTTCGAGATGCCGAGAGCTTCCAGACAAACTTCGTCTTGACAGAGATGCCATTCTTGCATGTGCTTTATTAGACAGGTGAGCAGATGTAAATAAAACAAATCTATTTTATATAGCTCAGCATAGAATATGATCAGTTTGATATTCTAATGTTGATCTAGCTTACCCCTAGTCTCATACAGCCAAACTTACACATAGAATAACATTATGTAACCGGCAGATTAGTCACTGTTGGGGTGAAGTTTATCCCTCTGCGGCTACGGTAGTCCTCTGACGTCACGGTGCCCAGCTAGCCCTGGAGTGGCTAAGCATTCATTGGCGGCTAAGTCAGTTACTATAAAACAGGTTTCACGGTCAGACTAAGAAAGAATCCCTCGCGTCCAGATAAACATTGTCGTGTTATTGTTCGGAGAAGTGGTTTGTGTGTGGGTTAGATTGATTGTCAGACGCTTCCAGGTAGTCGCGTTGGGTACTGCCGAAGGTCTTGGGCAAGGCACCCGCTGGTAGCTGTATAGAAAGCAAGACGTGATAGTCAAGTCAAGTCACATTTATTTATATAGCGCTATTTACAATACAGATTGTATCAAAGCAGCTTCACAGTGATAACATGAAAATGATACAACACAGATCAATAATATTGTTGAATATTAAATGTCCCCAACTAAGCAAACAAAAAGCAAGGCAACAGTGGCAAGGAACCAAAACTCCATCAGGTGATTGAATGGAGAAAAAAAAAAAAAAACCTTGGGAGAACCCAGGCTCAGTTGGGGTCCAGTTCTCCTCTGGCCTACGAAGGAACAGTGATACCTGAAGACTGGCGCAAGGGCACCTTTTCCACTGTGTCCTTTTGTAAGTCACATTGAGATTGTTCCTGCTGCTTTGCCTTGCCTAAATCACATGTATTATTAGTTTTGTCTTATATTTTTTTCCTTCTATTTTGCTCTTTTGTTGGGTTACGTAGCATGGTGGCCTCTGCCTGTTGTTCCGTCTAATCAAGGCGGTACTGGCTGTTCCAGTATTTTAGGATTTTGTCTAATCGAAACCATTCTGCTGTTGATAATAACCTTTTTCGTCCCTGTCTCCTTTTGCTAGAGTACTAGGGTGGGTGTTCACTGCGAGGTTCCTGCGTCCGTTTTCGCGCACTGCACTGTGTACTGCATTGGTAAACTGCACTTCACCATAGTGATTAAATCCCTTATGTATGGTGGTGGTGTCTATGTGTGTGTGTGTGTGAATTTGACTTTAGGCACCAGAGTTCAGAGCACAGCAGGTCTGGACAGGTAACCTACCCTGACTGCAAACCAGTATTATTTTGTTATATTGTTAAATACTGTGTATTATTTCTGGTGACAGCCAATACCAGTCCGGGTCTTTCCCATTTGAGGCCAAGCCCCTCTCCTGGTACTTCCTGTGCCCTTATTATGATGACATGATTTAGTTATTTTTATACGATTGACCAATAAAGTATCGTTACATTTCGTCGAAAGGACGTCCCTTTATAGTTCATCTCGGGTGTATTATCATGAACCTGTTCGCCCTAGATTAGGTATTCAGTAGTTAAGGTGCAAAATATATCTTGGTGGGAGAGGCACCAGGTGGCTTAGTTAAATTGGTTCGAAGTCAGCCACTAAAGGGTCACAACATTACATCTTTCAACACACTGAAATGCAGTTTAGCAAGATAGTATAGACCAAGAGAAAAAGTGCTCTTGCGGGACTCGTGTGTGGCGCTGATATCTGTCTCTCATTAGCAATCTGCTTCATACCACAGTCCTGAAAAAAAAAGCAAAAAAATATGAATGTATTCACTCATCCATAAACATTATTTCCCCATAAACATTATTAGATCCATCGGCATGATGAAAAGTTCCATGATTCCATGATCATAAAAGGAAGTGTGGTCTCTCTCTCTCTCTCTCTCTCTCTCTCTCTCTCTCTCTCTCTCTCTCTCTCTCTCTCTCTCTCTCTCTCTCTCTCTCTCTCTCTCTCTCTCTCTCTCACCTCCTACACTAATGTGTCAAAAAACAGAGATGTCAAAATCATTAGTATCCATGATTACTATTATTTAGGACTTTCCAAGAATCGCATTTTCTATTGAGTTGCCAGACTGATTGGTTTCAACATGTAACAAAAACAGTTTTCTGAAAGAACACACACACACGGCGTGGCGTTGAGACACATTGTGCAATTTCTCCAGATGGTATATGATTTCCTCAGTGTTAGAGAGCTATCGGCATTTTCAGGATGAAATTGGGTATCTGTTGTATGTCCTTGCTACAGGAAATACATATGTGTTCAGAGTTTACATTTTTATGTTCTTTGACTGTCTTTCTTTTTTATTATAGCGTGCTCTCAGGCAAACAAAAACACATACGTAAAGCCTGACATGCAATCACATAGGAACATGAACACATAAGTGGAGACAGACTGTGCGCCGGAAATTCTTGGCCAATAACACATCTGTGATGTCATGCCAAACATTACAGGTGCTCACATTACAAATGCAAGGTCACTGTCGTGCTGCCGCTGTGTATTTTTATCTATGTGGAGGAAGCTGAAAACAACATGTCAGGTAGTCTTTCTCATGCTCGCGGCTAGCTGTATGGCTCAATATTTTCACAAATCCTGAAACTAAGAACACTTAGTCAAAGGGGATGACCAGGCTAGCCAATTGCGCTCCTGCGGATCGATGCAATCTCACATTGCATGTTTCAGCCCATTTGTCTGTGTCTCTCAGATACTTTTATAAACGTTCCAGGGCATGTTTCTCCAGTTCAAGAAGGCATCGCGGTGTGTTGTTTTTCCTTCAAACCTTAACCGCGGACTGCAGTTAAATGGGAATGTAAGTTTTGCTTATCAGTCGGTTGTGGACATGCCGTGTCTGCTTGCCAGAAATCTATTTCAGAGACGACCCGTGTGCATGACCTTGTTCTTTTGTTAACGCATAGTGTTTTCATAAATACCATGCTGATATCGCAGGCTTGATAATTACTGTGTTCCTTCACACCCGGCCTCTTTATTAGTTTCCTGACAATGGGCTACATTGCTGAAAAATACACAAACATACAAACACAAAAAATTCACAAATATTTATTACATGATTCAGTTCATACTTAAATGTATTTGGATCTTTAGAATTACATTTAGAACTGACTTAAACACATTCACACAAATTGCGGGTCCCTGGTGAACTTTAGAACGTGTGAGAAACAGTTATTTTACAGGAAATTGTAATGATATTTCACAATATTACAGATTTTTTTTACTGTATTTCTGATAAATAATATATCTCTTTTGTACAGAAAGACATCTTTTGAAATATTTAAAACATACCAACCCTTAACTTTTGAACAGCAGATTTAAAAAGTACATAAAGTTACGCTACATCATATTGCAAAGAAATATACATGATCTGCAGTATATTTGAATCTATATGTCTTTAGGTGTTTATTATGTTACCGTTAGGCACAATATTTATAAACATTTGAGCAAGGAAAAATCTACATGTGCACATCTTGAATCCATCCATCCAGTCCATCCAAACTTTTTTTTTCCTGGCCACATTTGTAATTATTAATAATGAATGAGATAGAATTGTGTCCTTGAAATTTATGTGACTGTTCATGCATAATGGAGAACTACAGTAAGCTCTGAATCTGCAGACATATTGATTTCATTATCATTCAAAAATGTTACGTTTAAAAAAAAACAAAAAAAAAAAAAACTAACAAAACAACGCTTATCAGCAAAATGTAAAATTAATGTTGTTTCGATTTTTTTTACAAACATGCTTGAATCTGTAATAAGCCTAGCAGGTGAATATGATGGAGAAATGACGAGGAGGAAAGGGATATTACAGTAGTGATGCTCAGGCTATTTGAAGGGCCTGTACACATGTTATTGGCTTTTTTGGGATCTCTAGCCAGGAGTTTGTGCTTGTCAATACAGATCACACACTACAGGTCAGACTCTGGGGAAGATCTAGAGAGAAAGAGAGAGAGAGAGAAATATAGTCATATTGGTTTACTGTTCCTCTCAATATATTATATATGGCAACACTTTAGAATGGAAATGTAACTTTTATTTTATCACATGTGTGAGTGATATCTGTGCTTGGTGATAAGGACACATCCTGTGTGCAGGAGTACAATCTGGACCCATAGAGGGTGGATACCGATGGGAACTAACTACTTACGTGTGAGAGGGGCTGAGCTGGATGTGTCTGTTAGGGAACATAATTACTACTAATGACCATTAGGAGTTCGGTTTTCACCCTCCAGGGATTGGTGAAAGGGCTTTCGCCTTATCAGTTGATTAGTGCAAATCGAGGAGGCCGGATCCAGCATGTTAAGTAAACGGGACTGAGAAGTGTAGCATTATCTGGGGAAGACTAATGGAGCAGCGCAGAGTTCATCCTGAGCTAATGTGAGCCCGCATATACGGAACCACTTATAGATAATATCAAAAATTGAACCACCTTCCCATCCCACCCCAAACACCACACATCCTCAGATCCACGACACACATCACTTTCTTTATTACTATAGGGTTGCAAAATTCCGGGAATTTTCAAGGCTGAAAACTTTTAACAGGAATATGGGGATTAATTGGACTGAACTGGGAATTTGCAAAAGAGGAGAGATCGCTCGGGAGATTGGTATGGTAATGGAGATTGGCATTGTAATGGATATAGCAATGTTATTGTAGTTTGGGCTTGGTGGAATAGATCTGCTATGCTGCTGCAGAGAAAGTACCGAGATCTGCTACTGCAAATACATTCACAGACATTGCTGTGAGCATGTAAGACAAGCTGCTGCTGCACATGTAACATACATGATTTAACCGCCGTAGCAGATCTATACAGGTGGAGATTGGGAAGGTGGAGGGTTTCTGAAAGTGTGCTGCAGGCTGCTAACAGCAACACCTCATTTAAAACACAACCGAAGTTGACCAAAGTGCTTTACAAGGAATAAAAGAGACAGATATAAAACTGCAATACATACTTAAAACCAAACGAGACAAGAAGGCACTCAAAAAAAAAAAAAAAAAATAGGAAGACAGATTACAGGCTATTAAAGAGTAACTAAACACTTAACCAACTTTTTTTAGTTAATGATCTGTAAGAATGGATGTTTATTAATACCAATCATTGATTCGAGTAACTTTTTTGACATTTGTTTATAAAGTGTTCTATTTCTACAATATATGGTGTAAAAACGTCTTAGTGCTGCCCTCTTCAGGTTGAACGGTGGCTACTGCAGTTGAATTTTCCTATTGGATTTTAGCGGTTCTTCGTGACGTCCGCAGGTTTCAGCTCACCACGCGAGCTACGCCCTTGGCAATATAAAAACCATCTTGTGTCGTCAAAACCACTGTAGGGAGTCAATTGGAATTGTGAGTATTGAAAACGATCAGGATAGAGTGTTTTAGCATCTATTTCGTCCCCTCTATCTCCGCTGGGGTCTGCCCACTTTTTCAGCATTTTCAAATATTGCCAGTGGGTGGAGTCAGGCTCTGACCAGGGGTTTAGTTACCCTTTAAAAGCCTGGGTGAATAAATGAGTCTTGAGTGGAGATTTAAGGTACAGATAGAAAGAACTTCCCTAATCGAAGGTGGAAGGCTGTTCCACAGCTTCACACAAACTTGGATCAGTGGGCTCCGACTCCGAACCTATGCGCTGAACTCTCTCTGAACTTTTCACACACAACTGACGTATCAGGTACAAGGTTTTCAGCCAATCAACGATCAGAGCATACTGCCGTGAGAACGTTGTAGGCAGATGTTACAGCTGTGGGCCTTAAACTACTCTCCTGTCATTAATACGCTGTGGTCTAGTCATCAAAAGAAAATTAACGGATTGAGAGGGGAGAAAAATGGATTTTGGCGTGACATTTCTTGCGTGTGCATGAGAGCGTGAGATTGATGCTGAAAGCGTGAGTATCACGCCAGATGTGTGAGAGTTGGCAACCCTGTATCCCTTAATGTCCATCTACTTTTAACTAGATAGCTTGCTAGAAACATTTTTTTTCCCACTGAAGCTTTGCGTTTAAAGAGCTAATACAATCAAATCAATATATATATATATATATATATATATATATGAAGAGTTCAGATGCAAAAGCCTCTAAGTGCCATTTGAAATTTTCTTCTAAAATGACCATTTTTATCAAACTTGTATATTTAAGTTCAGTAATTTCACTTAAATGACAATTAATAGGTAACCTTCATTGCCATTTATGTGAAATTACTGAACTTAAATATACAAGCTTGATAAAAATGATCATTTTAGAAGAAAATTTCAAATGGCACTTAGAGGCTTTTGCATCTGAACTCTTCATATATAGTTCATATATCTTTCTTCTTGGATTTGGCCCCTTGTGAGGGAAATTACAGCCAAAGCAATTAGTTGTTGATGGAGTTGTATCACCGAAAAGATCTCATGAGGTACACACAGGACCACTTTTGATGTGTTCTGATTAATCCATAATTGGACAAGGGCTGGAAGGGATAAGACCATGTCATACACGTCTGGACATGTTCTCTCGCCTCTGGTATGCTAATGGCGGTAGGTTTAGCATAAACCATATAATCGTGTTTACTGGGTAAACTCACATTCAATTTCAGGCCGAGCGGAATGAAGGAGATTGAGAGATGAAAGTGAGTGGATGATGAATAATCTTGTCTGTCACATGCACAGCATATAACTTATCAGACATTTATTGATCATTCAATATTTGTACTCATCAATCCTTATTTTGAATTATTATATCTTTAAAAAGACAGGAGGTAATAATCAGTTTCATATTGATTGCCATATAAACCAAGCTGTGAGATCCTGTTAAACAAACATTGTATATATTAGAGGAGAGACCTTGTTAAACAAATATCTCATATACACAAACCTCATAATTACCCATGGAAAAGACAAATTGAAGCAGACCCATATGATGCATCTTCTGTTGTACATGTGCGAATAATAAACCAGCAGATGCATTGTAAATATGTAGGCTTGTACTGAATGAAAAGACAGCAGGCGGTTTATTGCCCTTCATCTTTATGTCTGTGCTCTCATCCATGGGTTGGATAGAAACATGCAATGCTAAAAAAAATGTTCAAATGAATGACTCTGTACTGTAGTACAGAGATATTGAGAATGCTGTTTGGAATTAGATTTTTTTTTTGATACAGACACATTATTATAAATGAATACAGAGGGTGTTTTCAGCTCTTTGTTAGTCTAAACAGTGATCATTTGTCCTCCATACAACAGTGGCCAGAATTGATGTCCAGTGTTGATCTCCAGTATATATGTGTATAGTTTAACACTAGAAGGGCCAGAATTCCATAACTACTAGAACGCACACTGACTACAACATATTTCTGATCTCTTTACACAGTCTTTAACACATTTTCTATAATATTCAAATAAAGGGTGAAGATCTACATTCTCTTTGGCCCCTTCTTAACTAGGAAACCATGTGTCTCATCATGCCCAAACCATAATAGGAGAGCAACAAAGAAAGGGAATACCAATTGGTGTTGGCATAACATCTTGCTATGAACGGGAAAATAAAAAGTCATTTAAATGTATTGTTCACCCAAAATGTCAGGATTACCTCATACCTTTCCAAGCAACATGGAAAAGAGCAGATTCTGTTATAAATAACTCATATAGTATTTCATGAAAGAAAGGAAGTCATACATCAGGGTAAGTAAAGGATGTCAGAATTTTCATAATGAGGGAACTGTTACTTCAATACGATTATATGGCCCGTCCTGTAGAACCCTGTCCCCTTCAAATATCCCCCCCCCCCCCCCCTCTCTCTCTCTCTCTCTCTCTCTCTCTCTCTATGATCCTGATTTGGAACATCCCCCAAATGTAGAAAAGAAAAAGTGAGGAAGAAAAAGATGGGAAAAAAAGTTGCAACATTTGTGCCTGTGCAGTGGAATCCCTTGAAGGGATTTCATTTTTCTTCATCTCCTTGGGACCACAGGACCTTTAAACAGAGCCACGTGCTGAAAGAAGAACACAATTATAATTCCGATATCTTGTACAGTAAATGTAAACAGATAGCAGTCTGCCTCTCTGCCCTCCTCTGTCTCCCAAAAGGCAAGTAATGAGGTAGAATAGATGTAATCGTCTTGAGCAGCGGCTTTTTACCTCAGTGATTCTTTTTTCTCAAATTGAAAAGTATTGGCTGGTCTACGACTGCAAGGCAGAGAGATGGACTTTAAAAATTTATGGGAGCACTGAGATTTCACCGTAAGCATTAAAGTGATTTGTAAACAGTATAATATATGACTGTTTATAAATGGAACAGTCTGTTTTTTTTTTTCTAACAAAGAAGGAATATCTTAATTTCCTTACAATAGAGCTGTGTTTTGTTGCCAGCTTAATTTCAGGGTGGTTTTTAAAGTGCCAGGCTCAAAGGGGGATATAAACAAACCCGGTCCCCCCCAGATGCCCTCACAAGAGCAAAATTGAGGACAACTTTGATTTGATGTATTTTGTTAAATTTGTGAATCTGGAATTCTCCATGCAAGCATTTTTCTTTCTTTCTCTCTCTTCCCATTTATTTTATTACAGAATATGTTGAGCTGCCTATTGTCTTGGGGCCCATATTTGCCTTTATATGTGTGTTTCAAAGCTTCTAGTGAGCAGAAACACTTGTGATATGCTTATCATACTATTTTAGGCAGCAATTTTAAATGCATTATTGATCTTTTGCATTATTAATAGCATACAGTATTGAGATTTTTGCTCCTTCACCTCATTTCTCTCACAAACTGGCTCGCAACTTCAAAATGCAATTTGTTAGAGTGCATTTTAAATGGACTCAAGTCCTTTTTCTATGAGCTTTCGGACTGATGTATCTCAATGGTTTGGCATCAGGCTTATGCATTAACAGACCGTCCTTTCCCCTACGTATTTTAGGTTCGTGTGAGTGTTGTACTAAACCACAGCACTGTTCATTCGGGTATTCATGCATAACTTTGATGAAAGGTTTTTGATCCACTTCAAATGTTGACTACTGTTTTATTGCAATGTTTATTATATTTTATATATCCATGTACATCATTATATATGTTTAAAAATAATTTGACATGTTTACAAATGCAAGGATGGGAAATATGTCAGTCACAGCAATTAGCAAATGACATCTATCCAACAATCCAATCAGTTCCTGATGGAAAAAAAAAAAAAAAAATGAAGCCCCTTCCTACATACAATTCACTCAGACATACATCACATCACAGTAAGAAAGAAAGGACGGTAACATCTTCTGTTTCATGCCGACTTTAAACCAGTCTTGGCAAATTCTAAAAGAAAAATCATGTAATATGATACCCAATATATCATCCTACAGAGCCTTGCACTCAATCCATATATATATTTTTTTTCTTAGCATAACATCCCATGAATGACTTGACTGACAGCTCAGAGTCGACACCTTCCACTCCATAGATTTTACATTGTCTGTGCATCACTTAGTGTGTGGAAGATAAAATATGAGGGAAAAGTTAACCCCCTCCCCAAAAAAGTGGAAAAAAAAGCTGGTTGTGCATTCCGAATCCTTGCCTGAGGATACATTTTACAGCATCAGTGTCACAACAGACGGATGACTTGCTACGGAGTGCCTTCCCAATCTTTTTAGACAGTGAACACAGACTCTGCCTGTGACTTCCCTTCACGGCTTCCTCGCTGATTTACGTGTGGTGGGGGCGGGCCATCTGGGATCATCACATTTACTGCCTGTCCATGCTGGCCCCCATTAAATGACTAACTCCATGAGATTTTTATGGTAAAGGTCAGAGTAGTAGATCAAGACTGCATATGGGTGGAGAAATCAATTCTGCAACTTAAGTAAATGGATAAACTTGCTATGCTCCAAGGGGTGCTTCCAACATTTTGTGTTTTAGCCACATTGATAGTTCTGGTTTAAATCTATGAGGAGATGCTTGTAGATAATCGACACTTTCTCATTTTACTGGCCATATATACGTGTGGTCTAGACAGATTCACTTGTCCTCATGCAAAACCCAGCTGAACTGCTGTACATGTCATTAGAAGTGACCTGTTTGCTTCATAAATGTCCCAGATTATCCCCTAATACTTCTTTGAAAGGATAATGAATTATAACATTTGCCCTTTTTTCATAGTTTCTATTCAGGCAAAGAAAAGTGAAATTTCGTTCAGATAATGATACGTTTAATAATATTAAATGCCTGAACACGCTTCACGAAAGTACAAATCAAATCTATGCCGAAGTCCATTAATACTAATCTTACTGCAGGATGACAGTCCATGCGAGCATTACTTAATACTTTTTTTTTTTTTTTTTTTTTTGATTGTCCTCGTTTTTCAGTCAGATGTTCCAAGACAGCCATTTTGGTTCAATACATTTTTTTTGTGTGTGTTACTGGACGAAGATTATAGGTTTTAGACCACTCCAATGGTGAGGTGGTTTGAGATCTAATTAGTGACCCACATTTCAAGAACGGGAGTTGCTACCAGAGCTTTTGTAGGCTATTTTAATAAGGCTTGGTGACTGTAGATGTAAGTGTGCTGGGTTACAGTGACACTAATCAAAAGCATCACAGTGTGAGTGACAGAATCAAAGTGAACGCGTACAGAGGGGAATTCGCTGACATCCTGTTTTTTTCTGTAATTAAATATGTGTGGGAAAAGGCACGATATGATTTTTCCATTCTGGCAGAGAACAGAGATGAAAAAAGAAGAAACTAAAAGGAGAAAAAAAAATGTGAAAACAGATCTGCATCATCCTTTGAGTACATTTTTTTTCTTTGTAAAAGAGACAAATTATGAGAGATGGGAAGCGAGAAAAGTCCTCTCGTGACAGTTGCATCTTTTCATAGCCTGATAGTAGATCAGTACCATGGAAGGTTTCTTGGCTATTACTCTCTCATTCTGACTTTCTTATTTGCTTTTCTGTTACTCAGGTCAATGGATTAGTGCCCTGGTTCTGTGGATGGAAGCATTTTTCTCATGTTGTGACTAAATTGTTATTGGGACGTGTGAGAGCAAAGGCAGGAGCACAGGGCAAAAGTGAGATTGATGAGTGTTTGGGCACTTTCCTCGAGACCCCTTTGCATCTGGCAAGAACAAAGGCAGGCGAGTGTGACAGCCAGCATCCATCTCCCAGTAAGGGGCAACATGAAGGGGCCTTGCATAGGGACACCACCAACCGTCCTCCTTCCAGTTGGCCTTCATTGACAGAAAGGGCCCCATGTGTTTGAGTGGCCTTTGCTGTTAGTCCCTTTGATAAGATAAGGGGGTTTCCAATCCTGCTCCTGGAGGGCCAATGTCCTGCACAGTTTAGTTCCAACCTGTCCAAACACACTTGCCCGTAATAGATCTTTCTGTCTGTCTGTTCTATCTATCATTGTTTCGTTCTGTCATTTTATTGTTCTGTCTGTGTGTAACTAAAGCTTTATTGCTTGAAAATAACAAGGCTTCCTCAAGCCAACATTCAAAATTAGTCTTGGCTTACGTTGCTTTTCTAGTTAAACATAACAGTTATATGAAATTAAATTAAATGCATTACTATACTGTTACTTTAAAATTGTACATAATTCAGATTTAAATATAAGGACATTTTTTTTATTCTGCATCCTGTTTACAAATTGCTGATCCAATCTAAGAAAAGACATTGAAGATAGATTTTAAATTAAATGATAAAACAGGATTTTTTTTTTTTCCAGGAATTTCTATATACTCGAATACACCCCACTGTTTTTATTTATTTATTTATTTATTTGTTTATTTATTTAAATCCAGAGCCTGTAAATGGTCAAAAGTGGTGAGTAGATGACGCATTGTTAGTGTTTTCAGTCATTCCATTCCATTCACCAGTACAGATAATCGCACAATGCATGCACTCTGATGTAAATTGCAGGTAAGGGGGAAAGCTGCTGTCAGTGTCAGCTGATGTGCCGGCAGTGCAGCGTGAAATCTCTGTTGACACTACCGATGGGCATTTCAGCCAGAGAACAAAAATGGATGCGTAATTTGACCAAGATCATTTTGAAGGGTCCATTTTTTTTGAGGTCCAGCTGAACTTCCAGGATTCTGAATATGTTACAGTTAGGAATGGTTTCTTTTCACAGTTGTTTTATATGTTAAACAATCTCGAAATTTCTGCTTGGGTTTGGTATATTCTTCAGGCTGTTTTTCACTGTGATGATGGGTTCAAAAGTAATTCAAAAGATAGAGATTACCTCTTCCCAAAGAAAGAGGATGAAAGTAGAATAAATATCTGCTGTGGGAATTTATATGCTGGGTAAACTGCTCAATTTTGCCCTCGGCACACACCAAAAAAGAAATTCTAGAAATACAGGTGCTAAAACAGTGCAGCAAAACAATGATGTTTTGGGACCTGTGAAATTTGTAAGATGCTTTCATCATTTAGCATGGCTTTCATGAAATGTACACTACACCTTAAGGGGAAAACAAGAAAGGATGCTCACCCTTTGTATTTCTGTGTATGAAACTAACCCTTGCCTATTGCCTGCTGGTTTCTAAACTCGAGACTTCTAAACTTGCACATACGCATTTGTGCACACGCACACAACAGGCACACACATATTCGGTTTGCATGCAGTCTTCAGTCTGAGACAAAGAAACTGCTTGTTGCCACATCTACTCTGCCATGATGTGACATGTTAAAACAGAGTTCTCTGTAATTCTGCATTAGAACAGACAGCGAGCACAGATAGTGCCGCCTGAGCACTGAACCCCCTCTGTCCCCGAAGCCTTTTGTAGGGACATCCAATAGACACTTTAAAGAAAAGAACATGATAATTGCAGCTCCAAAATCAGTCCATTGGTCTCTGCCAAGGAGAGATGGATGAGTTATTTGCATGTCTAATGACTCCGTATAACTTCTTGGCCTTAGGGAAATGCTGGAAAATAAAAATGAACATGACATATTGGCATGTCATTTTCAGGTCAGTGTGATGCTTGCCAAGGCTGCATTTGATTAATCAAAAATACAATTTGATAAAACAAAAATATTACTATATAAAATGACTGTTTTCTGCTTGAATATATCTTACAGTGTCATTTATTCCCAAGATGACAAAGCTGAATTTTCAACATCATTACTCATATAATCATGTGTCATGTGATCCTTAAGAAATCATTATAATATGCTGATGTGCTGCTCAAGAAACATTTATTATCAACAACAAGCAGTTGTGCAAATGAAAACTGTCCTTTTTTAATTAATAAAAAAAGTTGAAAAGAACAGCTTTTATTTGAAATTGAAAATTTTGGTTTAGATTAGAGTCAAATTCTCTCTAACTAATAATTAACTAATTACTAATACTTAATGACTTTTGCCTCAATAAATGTCAAATTACTGCTTAAGATACTTCAGTAAGTTTAGGAAATGGATTGGATTAGGGATGTAGAATATGGTCATTCATAATAAGGCATCAATATGTGCTTTATAACTACTAATAAACAGCCAATATCCTAGTAATATGTATTATAATAACAAGAAGTTAATAGTGAGAATTGGATCCCAAACTAAAGTGTGACCAATGCTTTTGTAACAGAATATAAGAATATCACTAGAAAATGGAGGGTTATGATTAGGAAAGAGCTTTAGGACCCATGTTAATATTGGAAAAGCTTTCCAGCGCTGGAGATAGTGAAGTGGGAAGGCCTGAAAACAGACGTGGAGGTTGCTTTGATTTCCCTCCATATGTGAGTAACTCTGGGTTTGAGTGTCATTGTTTGTCTGGAGCTGCTGTGCTGTTGGCAACTCACAACAAACTCTTGTTTGCATGTACTCTTGTGTATTTATGTTAATTTTTTGTGCTTCCTTGTCGTTCGTTCATCATCTTCACTTTATTGTTTGTGAATAATTGTTTTCTTGCACTTCTGCTATAAATAGACATCCTCTCTTTCATTGCGTGTGTAACGGAGGCCAGCTAGTGAGAGATGTGCAGGCTGATGAATGCTAGAGAATTTGTTGTTTACTGTTTAGTGTCCTTGTTAGTGCACCAGCCTCACATTCCTGCAAGGGTTCGTGAACAACTCAGAGCAGTGCGGTTAGGATTGGAGGTGGAGCAATGAGGAGAGGGGTGTGTTTATTTGAGTTGATTTCAAATATCAACAATTTTCAGCAACGACTTTGAGAAATAACATAATGCACCTTTAATATTATCACACCTACTTGAAAATGACAGTACTGAAGTACTGTAATGTGTTTTATTTTGAAAATATGAAAATAAATGTATTTAAAATTTATTTTCATTTTTCAATTTAGTTAGTTTTTCCTTTATTTACTTGTTTACTAATTTATGGACGGTGGATGTCTACACGATGTACAGTATAATACCAATTCTCCTGTTTAAACACATAGTAATACTAATAATAATAATAATAGTTGTTGTGGCAATGTTAGTGGGTGGCAGATCTTTGAATATCAGTTCAGTTTTTAGCACACCAGAAGTTCATAGTCACAGCCAGTCTTAAAAAGGAGCCGTCCCGGGCCAGACATGACATGTTGCTTGTGATGGTGTTGTGTGAAATCAATGCATGTTTTAACAGGAGAATTGGTAATCACATCCTGTTGCAGTCTACAGTCCATTCAGCCACTCAGTAAATTAAGTCAGGGAAAGAACAGACTACCGGTACACTGAAATATGAAATTAGAAGCTCAATGTCTATTATATGGACACACAGAGTCTTGTATCTTGATCTGTAGCTGTATCTTCTTCATGCAAATCTATCTGTTTTTGATTTGATTACATTTGGTTTGCGTGACAATAACAATTTCCCTGTGTGGTTCCATCTCAGCACAGTAAGAATAAATCAGGAGCACATGAAGGGTAATCATGTACCTAGGAAGGTTACGGAGAAAGCCACTCCATTCAAGGCACCGTGTGGTATTCATTAGTCAAGCTTGCTCTCATTGTTTTGCATCATGGCGTTTTTTATATTCTCTGAAGGTAGGATTCTTGTTTTATTGAATGCATCCAGTATGAAACGTAAAAGTAAAAAAACATTATATACACTCAGATAAGTGCATATATAATTGTTTCAATTGCACATTGTGTTTGGTGGAACCTATTAAACGTGAAACAGATTTGTATTGGCAGGAGAGTAAAGGTGACATCTCTTTTGATAAAACAAGTATCAGTGGGTAATGCAATAATTTAAGAACAGACTAATTAGACAGCATCCGTTCTCTTTCTTAAGGAAAGAATTTGTATTCAGATTTAGGTGCCCATACTGCCCATTTTCAAAGTCTGAAACAGAATTAATTATAAATGAGAAGGAGAAACAAGTCTTACATTTATGCTTATGCATAAATAATACTAATTAAAGAGTTATATTAACAGGTGTTGAATGATAACATCAAATTCAACTTATAAAAACCATAATGAATAAATAAAGTATAGTTTTGTTAAATGATATATTATTGTCGTTATTCATACACTCTAAGAAATAAATCCGTAAAATAACAGAAAAAATACTGGCAGCTCATTACCCGGACTTTGTCCCGTTAAAAAACGGACATTTTCTGTTTACACAATGCAAAAATATTCAAAATACGGGTAAATGACCTGTAAAAGACAAAAACGGAAAAATCCTTCAAATTTATATGGTACATTGTACCATAGTTTTACGGATTTTTTTTACAGTGTAGTTTCGGTTTGTGAAATTACATAGCAGATGGTGAAAGTAGAGAGTGGAGAAATAATAAGGGGAAGAGGGAAATGAGTTTTGGACACAACACATGACTAGATTTGAACCTACATCTCCCACATGAGCACCATGTGCCAAACACAAGGGCTGTAACTTCATCATGAATTATAGCGATGCTGATAATGAGCAGAAATAATTTAATGTCATTAGTGGCTGTTAAAATATAGATGGCATTGCTTCTGAAATCCATTACTCGGATTTACTCTTGCAACATGCATGATCTCCATAAACCCTTTCAGATGGCACTATGCACTAACTGTGGCGCATACAGTAGTTTGTGCACGAAACAGACCCCTGCACTTAAAGCATGGCTAATTGACTGTTGAGATGGTCCTTGGGTTGGGGCTCTGCTGGCAGTTTTTAAAGCTGAGTGACACCATATCTCTGTAGGTGATGGGAATCTTCTCTTCTCCACTCATGTCATCTCTGCCAATTGCCCTGTCAACAGGCAAAATCATTAATTTGCAATGTCCGGCTTAACGCTCCACTTTAGTGTGTAGCCGGTAGGCGTAGGGGGATTGAGGGGTCCTCATTACGGAGCCGCTGATTGTTCCTCGGGCTACTATAAAAGTTCATCTCAAGCAGCCACTGACATATTTTTTTCCCGAATTGACAATAAAAGCTGTACTCCACTGCAGTGGTACAGGGAGAGACGAGTGTACAACCAACCGTTGTTTCTCCTCTGCTCCAGTCGGGCAGCTCTGAATGCTAATCCACACAAATGTGCTTGCAGGTTTAAGATGGCCAAGGATTTTACATATCCCACTTTTGCTGTTATTCTTTAGCTAAAAATACCTATTTTCCAGTGTCATACTCAAAGTTTTCTGTTATAATTTAACACAACATTGGTATGTTGTTGTTTTATTTGACCTTCTTTCACCCTTTTAAAATAGAATGATTTTTCTTCATTTATAGGAGTATTGAAACAAAACTATTCACAAAAACATTACCAGACCATGTGTGTTAAAAGATTTGACGGAAAAAATATGGACGCCGTCAGATGTTAGCGCACTGGTGTTGCCTTGGCAACATGGATAATAACAGACTGCCTCCCCTCCACAACCATAGTTCCAGTCGATTGTTTGCACATTGAGATTAAGCGATCACTCGTCAGAATGGTACTGGTGTGAGCACAAGCTTGCAATGTTGCTTGTATACATAGGGCATGGGGTGAACAAATGGGGGAAGTGAAGTTTTGCAGCTGTGACATTTTGTTTATTGCGGAAATCTATACTAATATTTATTATCGTTAATTGTATTGAATGCATAAAGTGAAAATCACTGGAACGAAAAACAAAATTCCCATCAGAAAATGCACATCATTAATTTGAGCTCATTTAGGGGTTTTCGTAGAATGAAGACTGTTGTGTAGCTGACTTGTTAATGAGATATATATTTCATGTGGAATGATAGGACAATCATGAAAAGTGCAAGGTGTGACAATTTAAGTGTGTGTGCTTTGTCAGTGTCTGGAAACGGCACCGCTGAGACAACACTTGCATAAAACGTATAAAAAAAAGCGATTTTTTTTTCTTTTCTTTCTTTTTATTTCTCTTGAAGTCTGCATTTCAAAGCTCACGCTGTCCTTGTTACTGCATTCTCAAGTGTACTTCCACCTCACACCAGGCTGTATGTATATATATATATATATATATATATATATATATATTACCTCAATAAATGGAACGAAAATTGCTGTATAGATTTTGGGAGAAAAAATAATGTTAAGATGATGGTTCACTTATGACAATTCTCTCATTATTTACTCAGACTCATGGCATTCTGAACCCATATATTTAATTATTACTTGTGGGATACAAAAGAAGATCATTCGAAGGCTATTCAAAAATTTGAAAGAAGTCGCTTGCCAAGGTTGCAGTTACTTTATCAAAAACATAGTGAAACAACAAAAGTCATCTAACTTGGAAAATAAAGCAGTCAATCACAGTCAACTTAAGTTACCTCAACTAATTTGCTCCAATCAAAGTAATACAACAACAACAAAAAAAATGTTTATCCGATGAGTAACAGGCAGTCCAACCCGATCTCACGACCAAGTCGTACGAATTCGACAAATGATTAAAAAGTGGCTAATTCGTAACAATTCATACGACCTCACTCGTACGAATTAGTACGATTTTGCTAAAACGTATATTTTACGAATTGGCCAATTCGTATGAATTTGTACGAATGACCTAACCCTTACCTCGCCCCTAAACTTAACTGTCACGTGGGTTTAGACAAATCGTATTCGTACGAATTGGGCGTGAGATAGTGTTTTGAATATCCTTGTCTAGGCAGCTAAAGATTAAAGCATTTAACAATGCTAGGGGCTACAAAAAATGTTCTTTCATCTCCTTGTTTGATTTGCAATGCTAACTATATGACATTAACATTAGTTGCCTCTTAAAACTAGGGGCAAACATTTTACCCTGATAGGCAAATGTATTGCATACAGTATAAAAGTTGCAATAAGGTACACATACTGTACCTCAACACACAAATCTCAAACATGAACTGACAAATATGACAGCTAAATAACAGTGACCACAACAGCAGCAGCAGCATAATTTAAGCCAGTAAATGCAAAGCAATGATCCTTTTAAAATAACAGTTACCATTTAAGCTTGCTTGCGGCATGCTGGGAAGTGGCACAATATTGATCAATGTTAAATCATTTGTTCAGATAACTCTATTTGAAAAGTTGGGACAACAAATACATGATAATCTAGGTAAGGTCAACAAAACAACTTTTGTTAGCAACACATTTAGAGAGTGTTGTTGTTTAGTTCACAAGTTAATAAACTGACTCATTCCTCTAAATCTGATTTTTTTTTTTATTTATTTATTTATTTATTTTATATTTTTTTAACAGCGTACAATTTAAAATAACTGTGTTTTTGGTATATTTTAAAATATGATTTAAAATTGAACATGGTTTATTACATATAGAGGTCGACCGATATTTGTTTTTTTTCACGCCAATGCCGATACCGATCTTTTGAAATCCAAGTCGGCCGATGGCCGATTAATTCTGCTGATATATTTTGGCTGATATTTGCTTGGTTTTTAACATCTATTTGAAAGATAAAATGACTTTTTAGGAAACATTTTATCCTCTCAAAAAATGTCCTGAAACATGTTTTTTTGTTTTGTTTTGTTTTGTTTTGTTTGTTGATGGACAAAGACAAATGAACATAACCTAATTATCACAAAAAAGGAGAAAAAAAATTAAATGATTTAATTTTTATATATAAGATTTATTATATTTTATTTAATTTAACTTCTAACAATAACGTATTTCACTAGTAAATTGGTGTTGAACGACAAAAACAACCACCAGATCGGAAAAAGATATTTTACAAAAACTTTAAATGCACCACAACGCACCGTTCGTCTGTTGTTCTTCAGACAACGGCATCCCGCTGTTTAATCCAGCTACTAACTAACGGTCAGTGTTGTGCCTGAACGAGTTCAATGAACGATGGTTTAACGCGTTCATATTTAGGTCTGCTGCTCACTCGGCTGGAAAATGACTCTAGCGGCAGCGTGCGTCAAACACGTGTTCCACGACAACACTAGGCTTCCCAAAGATGCGCCTGCCTAATAATCGGCTTGATATACTTGGATATTGGCCGATGCCGATTATGTTAAAAAATGACAAAAATCAGCCTATTAATCGGTCTACCTCTAATAAACAAATACGACTTGTGAACTGATGATCAGTAGATTATCAGCGATTCAGTTGTAATTCCACGACCAAACTTCAATCTGATACATGATTTCTAGGGCTGGGTATCGATTCACATTTCAATTTCGATTCGATTTCGATTCACAAGCTCTCAGTTCGATTCGATTTCGATTCAATTTTCGATTTCGATTCTTGATTCCTGATTTGATTCTCGATTCGACTAAAATGAAGATGTAATACAAATCCTATATTTATAAAAAAATCAGTGGACATAAGTTTACTAGTGGTTAATTAATACAAGGAAATTAAGAGCCATAAACCTGTATATAAAACTCTTTATATTTTAGGTACACTAAATGCATACAAAGAATAAACATAAAATTTTGATGCAATATGCAAAAAAAGTCAGAACAGTCGCACAGCTTGATCAAACAGTATCATGTTATTTTATATTTAAGATAGATAGGCTGTGCACGCAGTGAAAGACATCTCTGAGAGTGCGCGAGCACGGGATTGCTTGTAAAACTTAAAAAGACGTGAAAATGATAAACGTTAGTTACGATCATAGGTTACGATGCAATGCTGGCCGATTGTTAAGTGAATATTCCGTCATGTCCCGACTCCTAAACGCGTGTGTGTATCGACAGCTGCAGTGCTTAGCGCTTGCCTAGTGCAGAGACGAGAAGATGCAGCACCGCGTCCGCGAGCCCTTTATATGGAAAAAATCGATTCTTGGCTGTTGAGAATCGATTTTGAATCGACCACATTTTAAAAAACGATTAATCGAAAAATCGATTTTTTTGCCCAGCCCTAATGATTTCTAGTGTCATATACAATTAAAATAAGATAAAAATGGTCAGTGATGCATTGTAAAGAAAAAAAAAATACAACAAACAATAATAGGCTCTATGTACAATAGCTTCCGGGTTTGTCTCAGCACGCCCAGGTACATCCGGTGCTTCATCAGAAGCCAGTTTTGTGTTAGGTGGAGATAGTGTCAAATTACACTTGCGTTTTACAAAAACTTTCTGCAGTTAACGTGAATGATGTTGACAACACTGTGAGGCAGTTAGCTGTCACACATTAAAGTAAAAAAGAGAAGTTATTTAAATATATTTCGAGCAACATCGACAATTTGAGGGTGAGTATTCTCTCATATCGTGCAAAATGAGATTCTTTCTGAGATACGTCAGCAGGGTTTGTGCATAGAGCATATTAATGTGTTCATTAAAAAAAAAATAAAGTGATATAATATTTCGTTAAGCTTTTTTTTTTCCTTTTTCCTTGGCATGTATTTGTCCGTCAGTTCCCCATCCTCCACCTTTTTTTTTTTTTTTTTTTTTTTTTCTTCACAGCCCAATTGCCTTCTCGTTCTGGAACTGTGACCTGATGACTGGTTTCAAGTTGGTAACAGGGCCCTGAGGCAGGTGTGAGCAGAACGCTTTGACCTCCACTCTCTACTAGCGATGTATGAAGAAGTGAATGACAGATAGATGGGATACACAACCCAAGCATTACCTGGAAATCCAGGACTTAGCCTGTCCTTTTACCACTTTTTTTTTTTTTTTTTTTTTTTGAACAATTCAGCCGTCACAGTAAAGCACTAGAATTTCGAAGAGACTGTGCAGCTCTGCACTTGTGATTTAATTCTTTTATGCAATTGATTACAGGCATTGATCTGGTCCTGCTCGAGTGGTATTAGCTACATCTGGAAGTAGCCTGAAACCTCCTCTTTTGTTTCTCTTTTCAGCTCCATACGGATTTGGACGTGGGGAATAAGAACATCAAGTATGTGCTTGCAGGGGAAGGGGCTGGCACCATCTTTGCCATCAACGAAAGGACGGGAGACATTCACGCCATGAAAAGGCTAGACCGGGAGGAGAAGGCCGAGTACACACTCACGGCGCAGGTCGTCGACAGAGACTCTGACCATCCTCTGGAACCACCGTCAGAGTTCATCATTAAAGTGCAAGACATCAATGACAACCCCCCACAATTCATTGAGGGGCCTTACAAAGGTTCAGTGCCAGAGATGTCCCAAGTGGGTGAGTGATCTCCTTTCATCATCTCCGGGTTGTATAAGCTGAACAATGAAACAAGGCACTTTATCTCACAGTGAAACGAAGCAGACAAAAGCTCTGACAAAATACACAAGTAAAAGAAATAAAGACGCCATGATCTAAGAATAGACAAAAAGAAATAGGAGGTGACAGGAATTTCTCATTACTGTGTCTGAAGATTGATACAACACTATGGGCCCTATTTAAATGCATCCTAGGGCGTCATATAGTGACACTCTTTAAGTTTTGTCTAAATCCAACGCACATGGCACCCTTTAGTGTCAATATAACACGAACAGAGCTTTGTTCAATTATGTTAGGTTTAGTTCTGGGGTAGGTTTATGGTTACACCACTAGGAGGCACCTTCCCATATATATGTGTCTCATATTGACGCTAAAGGGTGCCATGTGCGTTGGATGTATACGAAATATCAAAAGCGTCAGTATATGATGCCTTGGGATGAGAACGGGCTGCCTATTTTAACGATCTGAAACGCAAGTGTCTAGAACGAAGCACAAGTATCTTTGTGGGCTGGTCTTGGGCGCTATTGCCATTTTACTGGTGGGATAAATTACTCTTGCGCTCAACGTAAATATAAAAGGGGTTGGTCTGAAGTAGCTTCATTATTCATAGGTGTGGTTTGGACGCAACGGGAAACAAACCAATAAGAGCGTCATATCCGATTCCCATTAAAAGCATGATGAACGAGGTGCTCTTGTTCCATGGCGCAATACTATTACAACGGTGCATTTACTAGGCGCACTTCACAATAGGTTCATAGCCGAGGAGATTGACGTTCTCGTCAGGGCCGTAAAAGAAAGAGAAGTGACATTGGGGATGGGACTAACCCACCCAAATTAGCTTTGGTTAAACATGTATATGATAATTTGGGTGAATGTATAAGTTTTATGCCTATTTTTCCCATCGTCATGAACACAACAATGATTTCCCTCGTGTTTTAATAGTTTTCCTTATAATAATTTGTCAGTAAAATGCATCTGTGTAGAAGAGAGAATCATCTACAGTGTATGCGCATTGTTCACATGCTGTATTATGGCCAAGCATGTGCGCTTAAAATAGCATCTGAATGTATGCAACACGCAAAACCCTGTATCACACAAAATACGTTCTGAGGAAACTATTTTGTAAATCGCAATTTCGTTACATGCCAACATATAAGCAGTGCTATTACGTTGGTCCTTAACGTAATATGTCTCATTGTTAATACGTAGATACTAATACGTAATTTTCAAATATGTAAAACGTACGTATTGTACGTTTGGATAGATGCAAAAACATTTAATATGGACGTATTTGTAAAATTTAAACGTAACATTATTACGTTTTTACAGCTATAAAACGTTAACTATTTATGTCTATTTCATATCATAACGATATCTGTATACTTTCACTTTTAAAGATAAATGTAACAAGATCCCTTAATCCTACTCCCAGACCTAAACATAACCATTCCTAAAACTACGCAATTATACAGAAAAAAACATAACAGACAGAAGTATATGTTTTACAATAATTTATTTATTGGGAAAATGTCAAAACCGGTAACGTTAACATTACCAAAAGTCGTTCACATCGCAGTCCTCTGGCAGTATTATAGTAGTTGTGTATGAGGTACAGTGCAGAATTAAAGTTATTAATATTAATCCATGAAAATGTTAATCTGATTTCGGTTCGCTCTCTGAAGGCGCGCACTCAAATGTACTACACCGACTGAAACACAGCATGTCGCATATCTGTGACGAAGCAGACGAGAGCCAATGAGCGTTTGATATGACTGCCGTAAAACATGTCGTAATGCTTCTTGAAGGTGCATTTTTTGAATTTGAATTCATCACCAATGCGGATTTGACGTTTGCGGTCGCTGCTGAGAAATGAAGATGAGATCACTGGATAAAATACTGAATTTGGATCTGTTTCTTGCAACCAACGTGTGGATTCTTGAATTTGGTTTACATCAAGTTAATAAAACGTATGTCTTTTGTGAATGTATCAGTATGTTGCGTTTTATTGGAGAAAATGCTTTTTGTGTAAATACAATAAATACTACAAAATGGTCAAACAAGGTATTTTTAAGGTTAAAAGTGTATCAAAGTCAAAAATTGAATCCCACGATTATGCATAAATTGTAAAGAAACCTGCTTTGGATGTATTATGTTCAGGACAAACGTAATAGCACTGCAATAGTATTAGGTTAAGGACGAACGTAATAGCACTGCTTATATGTTGGCATGTAACGTAATTGCGATTTGCAAAATAGTTTCCTCAGAACGTATTTCGTGTGATACAGGGTTGCCTTTTTTGCGCCGACCCACCCAGGGAGCGCAAGTTCATTTCCTAGTTTACCGGCGTGCGTCTGTGGAGGGAAAAGTCCGCTTTGTGCAGGTGCAAAATAGGGCCCTGTATGTGTATGCTGGTGTCCAGTCATATTGTAACCTTACAAACTGAACAATGTTCAGCATTGAAGCATAATGGAGTCCACCACTGAGATTGTCGAGTTTCACCAAAAAAAGCTTTTTATATTTCAAGCCACTGTACATACTGTAATGTATTCATAAGTTCTCTCACATTTGTAGCAATGCATTCTAATGAATGTCTCCTTAAGACTAGTTTTAAATAGAGCTTATACTCAGTTGACAAAGCCTGCTTGAGCTTTCTCCGTACCATCCTGTGTCTGACCTTGAGATGGATCTTGAGTATCCATCCAGTAAGGCAGTGAAGGGAATATCGTAATAGTGCCACTTAAGGGATTCATTATAACCCCCATGACATTCTGAAAGCCGTGTTGTGCTGCAATGTGCGCTGCATGTTGTGTTATGCTGAGAAATTCCATTTTCTCAGGAAAGTATACAGAAGGCTGGTGTGTGTGTTCAACTCGTGCACAAATAAATGGCTGTATAAAGAATCTAAACTCTTGACATTTTTGTGGTTGATGGTTTATACACAACATGAAGTTATGTAGACCAGGCAGGATAACTATATGCATTAATATAGATTATAGATGAGAGTACATGGAGTTACAGGAAGTGCCATTAATAAAATGATTAATGGAAAACAGAACTAAAGCTGGTGTGTGCTTCAAGTGGTTTTTTTTTTTTTTTTTTTTTTTTTTTTTTTTTAACTCCCGAGGCTTTCTTTTGTGTAGAATGCAGTTGGGGGAATATCACTTTTCTTCAGGTACATTGTAACCCAGTCATGTGTAACACAGGGCTTCCTTGTTTCCTTTAAAACCTTGACTTCTTCATATGGGCATTTTCTCCTCTAAGTTTGTTCTGTCATATTTTTTGAGCACTCAGAGCATACAGAATTGAAGCTATAGGTGAGAGTCTTTCTCTCTGTTCTGCTTTCAGACTAATGCACTCAATTGAAATCCTCTGTGTAGTTTTCTGAGGGATTTGACAGTGAAGTGTGGGATACAGCAGACGGTGAGGGTGAAAAGCACAGTGATGATGGAGGAGGGCAGGAAAGGGAAAACAGCAAAAGATGCCTGAAGTTGAATTCGTTCACGATTGTTCTTTCCTTTTGTCATTGCTGATCAATTAAACATTAGCTGATGTTCTCTTGTTTGCTTGAAAGACATTCTCAATGACTTGTTTTGGTCTTATAAAGTATTTATGTTGTGGGAGACTCTCATAGAGAGAATCAAAAGCTCTTTGGCTGGGAGAGAAAAACAACAAACAGACAAATGAGGAAGCCTCTTTTATTTCCTGTCTCATGTACACAAATCACAGAAGTTTACTTCTCACCCTGATGTCGCATGATTTGTTTTCCAATAAAGGTCTGACAAGAAGTTTTGTGAAGAAGTTATAAGGTTTGTTTGGGTTCCTGAAGTTCAGAAGATGTGTTATAGGAGACACTAGAAGGTACCTTCTGAAAGAGTGAAGAAAAAAGCAGAAACAAGCATAAGATGTAGTAAAATAACGCAATCATCAACATTAAACAGCATATAAATCATGAATGAAATGTTGATCCAAGACGAGATGCAGGACTCCGCAACCTTTGGGGGTGTTGATGGACATCTATGTTTTGATCATCGTTCTGAATCCAATCTGGACGCAGCCATTGACATACAATGTGATTTTCTCAGCTTTTTACTCAAAATGTGGCTTGTTGAGAAAAAAAAAATGAATTAAGCTAGAAGAAAAACTTTTTTTTAAGCAGAGAGTCTGTTCTTTATTTTTGATATGTGTTGCATTTTCAGATAGTCATACAACAAAAATATTCAGGGGGACATGGAAATTTTGTGAAAATGATAAAAAAAGAAGGAAAAAAAAGCTGTTATTTGGCTATACGGTAGTCTTGTCAAAATGTTGATATTTTGATACATTTTTATTTGCTTTCAATATTCAATATTTTTTAAGATTGAGGAAAATTCATTTCAAAAGCAATGCTTTACAATATTGCAATACTCAAAAAAAGTACTATGCAAAACGTACTAACTTTTTATTGTAAGTAATGTTGCATTACTTTTTCTCACTTGGACTGGTCTTGCTTGTTTGTTTTTAATAACAAAAACACAGAAGTTATATTTTTGGCTAAAGTATATATTTTTTCCCCCTTTGAGCAAATGTGTCTGTATAGTAAATGGCTTAGCTCAAATAAACCTTTCAGCTGTGCTACCTTGCTGGACCACTGAAGAATTGGATGCAGGAGAAGTTCTAATTTCTCAATTCAGCAGTAGAAAAAACACACTTGTTAGTATGGTTGTATTGGCAGCAAAGACACTGATTAATAATGTGGGAATAAATACATAAAGTATTTTTGTGTTATTTAACATATTTATGATAATAAGTTGCATTTCACTGTTGTTATTCATTTTGGTGTGTACTGAATCTGTGTTTGTCCAATCGAGATAAGTAAATGCATGCTAACATTTAGTCAAGAACTACAATGACCATTGTGTTCACACTGTGCATTGTGCACACAACGCCTCTGCACTTACTCATGATTTATCACAGCATAGGGACAGGAGAGGTGCAGTCAATAAAAGGGAAAACAAAGTAATTTGCATTTATTTATTTAAAAAAGTAACTCAGATATTTTGTTGTACATTTAAAAGTAATGCATTATATTAGTTACATGGGAAAAAAAAAGTTACTTGTAATAAATTAAACCCTACACTGCTCCTTTTCCACAGTATCATACTCAGATATGCTTTCTCACTCTTTCTCTCACTTTTTCACATTCACATAATTTCCAACACTTTTTTTTTTTTTAGACAGCTACTGGGCATGATGCATCTACTTTGAGAGTGGTCAAAAGTAAATGATCTTGCCCCTTTGTTGTCGGGTATTTAGTATATTACTATTTAATAGTATAGAATATTGAAAATTTTCAAGATACTATATTAATTGATGTTAAAAAAAATCAGTGTTTTGACAACACTAGTTTGTTGTAGTGTAAACCCACTTAAAGAGAAAGAGAAACCAACGGTAGCGTGAAGTCATCGTTCAAACTAATGATTCATGGACTTGTTTTTAGTTGGGTAGTATGTTTAAGTAAAATAATGCAATGTTATACATCTAATATACAAATAATGCTTGCATGCTACTGTACTTTGCATAATGCCACCAGCAATCTCCAAGATCTTTAGATCATCAAAGCCTCGAGAGACCAAAGAATAAATAAGGCCATGTGAGGCGAGACCAATCCTTCACCTTCTCAACTATAACATTTCATGAAAGCTCATGGATGCAAGTTTTCTCCCCCTAGACTATTGTATGTATATTCCCGAAATGATCCAATTTTTCAATTTAACTTTGAATAATTCAAGACGATTACTCTCTGACGTTGGTCTGTCCACAATGGGCAATGAAAACTCATTCTCATGGATTGAACAAATGTCATTGGATTACGGAGTATGTTTTTTTCACTAATGGGGTCTTTGACTCTCAGGCTAGTACAAGCAGACGAATCCCCCATTCAAGTCTTCAAACCATATGCTGGCATTACAAAGCACTCTGCCTTCTGCTGCTGACAAGAGGATTGTTACATTGTTGAAATTAGCAAGTCTACTTGAAGTGACTATTGGGGTAATTAACGTTGAGTCGTCCATGCCTCCTCCCTTCCACGAAAGAAGGTGTGAATGACAATAATTGCTACAAGGAAAAATAAAGCCGGGAAAGTTGTTTTTGTCATCTGAAAGTCGAGTGTGTGTGAGGCCTCGGCGACGGGGGTTTCATTACGGAGTCGGGTAATAAAGTCGGGAATAGACAGATGGCACATGGCTCCTCCGCCCTGCTTGCTGTGTGCCCGCTCTTTCCTGGCAAAATGAACCCGTGTACAGAGACAGTGCGCAGGAATGTGTCAGGATCTGCTAAATTGGAGTGCTGATATAAAATTGAAGTGACATTAATAGATTACCCAGAGTTCATTTGCATTTTCAGAGTTATTACGAGCTCCGGTAACAGGGCTAACAGGCGAGGGGTCTGTTCTTCTAATAACATTTCTGATTATGCACGCCAGATTCCTGGCAGGTAAAAAATAAATAAGGTCTTGTCAGGGGGATTTTTGACAATGATTTGGAAGCTATTTTCTGAGGCATATTTATGGAAATAGATAACACATTTCCAGCATACTGCTCACACATTTTAAGTTATCAGCCCATGTACATTTACTGTCTGCACACTGCCTTAAATTCGCTAAAACGTATTGGAATATTTTTAATGGGTCTATTTTACAGGTGTGCATTCATGTGCATGATTGTCATTTTATTTTCTTAAAATTATTCCCTAATGAACATGTCATCTGATTAATAATAAATACTCACTTAGGAACTTAAAAGTGTGGAATATTTAAAAGAATAAATTAAAAGTTTATCATTTAAAAACATTACCTTTGCTACAAGTCGTCTATTATTTAAAATGTAAATTGTCATTATCTGTGTTTTATGGTTATGTTGTCAGTGAAATTGTGGAATTCCATATAACTTTACACCAAAAAGGTTGGTAAGTGATTTTTTTTTCTCACAATAAAATCATGTTAATACACATTTTTACATATTTTGGCTATACAACAGTGAATATTTTAATGATTACATATTAGCCTCATGCATTTCTATTTTTAGTGCCTCACTGAAAGCTTTTAGGTTGTTCATGTTTGTAGTTGGTGCTGTGGATTAGGCCTAACTTGGAATATTCCTTTAATGCTCGTTCAGTACAGCTTTTAATGAATGAAGCTCATGGTTTAAACATTTACATTTGAATTACATTCACCCCTGCATCTGACAAATTACTGCCTTCAGAGCAGACTTCCTCTGCTGCCAACCCATGGGCAAACAGACATTATGTCTGGCTCAAAAGTTTCTTGATATGCTTTAATCTCTCCAAGAAATATAGGTGTAGCATTAGTTGAGCCTTGATATTTTGGCGATATAGAGGGGCTGCGCTCTCCAATACAGAGCTCTAAAATAACGACTATGCCACCCCAGCGTTTAACCAGCTGGGGAAATAACCATAAAAAGGGCACACAAGTTCATTATCCTCTTTAGGATTTTTAAAGATTCAAAATCTTTAGTCCAAGATTGTTGGATAATAAAATTTGCCACTGAATTAATTTAGTCCGGTTATAGGACTATGTACAACCGCGAACAGCACATGTTGTCCCTGAGCTCCGTAACGGCATCTCTCATAAAGGTTTGCGACTTAGTTTTTATAGTAAAACATTGTCCGAAAAACACAGACCCTCTTCACTAAATCACACAAAATACCATTGGTATGATACCTTCGCTGCCTGACCGGAAGTTGCGCCCCCTGGAAACAGGTGGATAAGGCTCTGTAAATATACATGGGATGGAGTCATGCTTAAAGCGTCACTTCATCACAATCTGGATTGGCCATAAAATATGTGCTCACATACAGCTGAACAAACAACTGGAAAAAAAAGTTGTTTTCTAAAAGAAGTTTTATAAGAAATGTGCATTAATAATTAATATTGCATCTACATTTGCCCTGCTTTGATAGTTTAAGCATTCTGCAGTTAAAGTCATCTCCTTTTGTTACCTCACTTTAACACTCTAGGGCAGCTTGAATTGTGGTCTAATTATACCGAAGTACATGCTTTTACATTCAGTATCACGCCAAGACTGCTTTCACATGAAATTGTCAAAGCCATAGGCAGTACGTAGTTTTTTTGTACAGTAATTACCAGCTTCTAATTATTCTACTTTGCTGTTAGTATCTCTAATGACTTAATTCATGTCAAGACCATGAATATACATGATTGCTTGGCAAAATCGTATATATGTTATGTTCTGTTGAATAAGCCATGAGAGATGTAGACTATATTTGTCGGCAGCTCATAGGGTAAAGGCAGGTCTGCACGTAAATAAACCACTGGTGCTACAGAGGTTAAGTGAAGATAAGTGTAGAAGTTAAAGGTACACGTTTTTATTATGAAATATTAAATTGTTATGATAAAAATTTGTGATGGTAATTTCTTTTTTGTCAGAAAATATTATGGATTTTCTGAGAGAGAACAAAATACTACTATACACTTGTCTACACTGGAGAAAAAATGTATTTCCTATATATATATTTTTTTCACTTAATAGAATGCCCGTCGTAGTCATTTATTTTTCATTTATTTATTTTGTCAGTTCTCTACTCTCCATTGACAGCTCCACAACTACCATTATGATGCTTCAAAAAGCTTATAAAGAGATCTTAAAAATAATCCATATGAATTGAGGGGTTTAATCCAAATTTTCTGAAGACACACAATTACTTTATATGATGAACAAATTTAATTTGGGCTTTTATTTACATATAAATATTTTGAGCATCGAGCATAAATTGAAGCTTAATGAAACCTTTTTGCCACGTGAGAACAAACCTCTTGCGGAAGTTGGTTCTCACAGAACCTCATTGGTTCTGACACGTCAAGCATGCTCGAGTTTCTATTTATCATAACTGATATATGCGTTGATGAATATTTATTTCTAAATAAAAGTCTAAATTAAACCTGTTCAGCATATAAAGCAACCGTGTCTCTTCCGAAAATTTGGATTAAACCACTCAATTCATATGGATTAGTTTTATCTCTTTATGAACTTTTTGAAGTGTCAAAGTCACAGTTGCGTCTATGGAGGGACAGAAATCACTCAGATTTTATTAAAAAAAGATCTTCATTGTGTTCCGAAGATGAATAAAAGTCATATGTGTTTGGACCGACATGAATTTTAATTTCAAACGTTCCCATAAAAAAATAAATAAATAAATAATTAAAAAAAAGTTTTAAAGCATTTTTTTTAAATGATGTTTTGAACATTCAGAGAACATTCAGAAATTCCAGAAATATTTTCATAGCTCAATGGGAACATTAGCAAAACATTGTCGTATCACATTTTTGCTAGCTGTGATATTTGTCTGGTAGGTTCCAACGGTTTATAGTTTCATACTTGAGCATGTAATGTGGTTTGTGGCTGTGGCAGATGGAGGAGAAAGTAGGGGGTTCTGGGCCTTTAACATGGTGTGCAGCTGGGCCGCTGCAGAAGCACATCTGCTGGTCAGACTCCACGCTGAGGTTTGCCCATGGCCTCAGCTGTGTTTGAGGGTCAGTGAGTTAACCCACTGCAGCAAACCACGTCCAGCCATCTTCAGAAAAGACCACGAGGTACTACTTCTACTCTGAAAGTGTGTGTGTGTGTGTGTGTGTGTGTGTGTAGGTGGGTGTGAGGGGGAGAGGGGGAGAGGGGGGATATATATGTATGTATATGTATATATATATATATATATTAGTAACAGTTAAAGAAGTTTCACAGGATCAGGTTCATTATAAAAGCAGAATATACCTATCGATTATCGATTTCTCGTTATTAATCGATTCTCATTTTTACGAACCGATATCGATTCTTAAATCTCAAGAATCGATTAGTCATCCTGTTTCATTTGAGTGAATGGGACATTGTATCGCGGCTGCGTGCATCCAGAAAAATCGCAATAATCTCCGTGGAAAGACGTCAGTTAAACAGCTTGTAATCAATGTCGTGTGTCGTCATATTTACCTCAGAAAACCCACATCAACTCGTTAGTCAGCTAAAAAAAAATAACTCTAGAGAGGAGCATTTTGCTAAATATATACACCATATTACATATGCATTATAATCTTAATGTTCTTCAATATGTAATGCATATTTGAATAAATCTGGCAACTGTTTATGACAGCCACCATTTAAATGTCTATATTTCATATAATCTTCTTATTATAAAAAATAAATAAAAGTGTAATTTAAGTGTTGTATAGCTACAAAACGGTTACTTATTGCTTTCATATTAGGCTAGTGAAGCCTAGTAGGCTACAAGTAGACTCCCATAGTTTACTGCATTAGTTAAGAGATTTGATTTCCTTGAGAAAAAATGCCATTTATTGTAACTGATATCCAAAATAATTGATATTGAATCGAATCGAAATCGAATCGAATTGCAAGCTTGTGAATCGAAATTGAATCGAATTGTGAAATTTGTCTCAATACCCAGCCCTAATAATGATCCTTTCTCTGTGAAAATTTCTTGCTTCCATTCCTCATTTGATAGCATTTTCAGAAACAAGCTGTTGCTATTACAATGTGGCTGGACTTTTTTGCATAAGCCTGTCTGTCTTCTTCAGTTACTATTATATTTATATTACTGACTTGTAAATCCCCAGAGGTTTTTCAACAGGTATGAGTGAAATGGATTTTCAGTTGAAATGGCCTTGGTGAATAAGATGTAAGCAATTCTTCCTGTAAATGTGCTACTGTAGTACTGATTTCAGCACATTTTCTTTGAAACCATCTCTCTCACTGCCTGAACATCAGTGCCATACATAAAAATGTGAATCATGAAAAAAGATCTTACAAAAAGATCCTACTCCACTCCACTGACAGTGCCCCTTATCCTACTGCAGTCATGTTCAGCTGTTCATGAAAAGAGATGAAAAGAGAAAGAGATGAAAGTACAATAGCCTGTTAATTCCATTTCCATCAACTCTCCTTTTGGATTGTTGGATTTTCTTTATTTTTTTTTTTTTTCTTCTTCTTCTTTTTTTGTTCCTGGTAATTTTGACGAAT
Source organism: Cyprinella venusta (assembly GCA_038021265.1). Taxonomy (NCBI): domain Eukaryota; kingdom Metazoa; phylum Chordata; class Actinopteri; order Cypriniformes; family Leuciscidae; genus Cyprinella; species Cyprinella venusta. The sequence continues at coordinate 30,184,453 of CM075864.1, forward strand.
ACCATCTTTATGAAAAGCTAACTTCATCTATATGTATTTTCATTTTTGAGGGATACATATTCACTGTCATTGCTGCTATCTTTTACATTTTTACATTTCTATTATTAATTTATTTTACGGTTTAAAGCTATTATTGAGCAATTAGTGTCTAATTTTCTACCCATCAAGGATTGCTTAGACTAAAGCCAGTGCAGTATTCATGTACTAGAGCTAAGCATAATACCTCAGAATGTATTTGCGAAAACCCACGCATCCAGTCAATTAGAATAAAAGCAAAATTCCATGATTATGTCAGAAAAAAAAAGTTTTTTAAAGTATACTTTTAAAAGGTATCCCTTTTCACAGAGGAGAACCGTATAAAAGAAGTAGGGGTGGAAATTGACAACAGGCGATGAAAAAGAGAGGAGAGAATGTTTTCGCAGTTGGACGATGAGGAAAGGCCATAAATAGCCCAGGCCACCACTAATGGGCCCAGGGGGGTATTGTGTTGGCTTAGAGAGTGACACTGATGCCATATGACAGTGTAATCAGCACTGAGGTGGACACTGACATTATCTGTCTCTCATGATAAGGGAAAGCATGGAGGTGAAGCTAACCTCACATCACTCAGACCTATCTCCGTCATCCTAAACGTGAGCTGAATGACAGATACACGCCATTTTTCAATGCTCCAATATGAGATGGAGTAGTTGTAGTTTCACTAGCCCTAATTGACCTGATTTACTGCAGATTGGAAATTATCTCGGAACAAAAGCCATGAAATGCAGCCAAGAACCTTCAGAAACTGTTGAAGCTTAACATATTTGCAGTAGCCTCTATTCAGCTATTAAATTGCACAGTGACATATTTAACTGAGTAGTGCAAACACATTCATGGCATGTTATAAGAAATATGTGGGATCCAAATTCGTGAGAGCCCACTATATTTAGTATTTAGTCTTTTTTTTTTTTAAGTGGACCTATTATTCCCTCTTTTACCAGATGTAAAATAAGTCTCTGTCAGCTCAAAATACCCCACAGATTCACATATTTTTCAACTCACAAGTAAGGTGTTTTCTGTGAACGTGCGAGACTTTTGATTTGTTATCCACTATTTGGAAATAACGAGAAGAATATATCAAAGTGCAGAAAAAATGTAAAACGTGTGCAACAAACAAGCATGTTTATAATTAAGACACTACATTAAAATAACGTGGTAGGAAATACCATGTTGCAATATCAAACAGTATAACAAGCTGCTTTGTACAGCTAAAAATAACCGAATGACACCTGAAGGCAGACACATTAAAATTACAAATGGGCTTGCCAGATCGTACCTGAACAATAAGGTGGATTACATGTTAAAATTTCCAAAATGTGCAAAAAGTTGTTATGTGTCCCTTTAAATGCAAATGAACTGGCGCTCCTGGCTAGAGGTCTTCACGGCTCCAAAAATGCATGCCCGACCCGGAAGGGACCCGTAATATGCTACACCGAACCGACCCGGACCCGTCGTTCATTTCAAAAGTTGGACCCGGACCCGTGCAGACCCGAGATAAATGTACTCGAGATGAATGTCATAAATGTACTGCCCGGACCCGACTTGGACCCGTCTATTATTTGAAAACTGGACCCGAACCCGGCAGGAAAACAAAAACCCGACTGGACCCGTTTGTCATATATTATTTCACACGATTTGCGAAAAATAAAACTTTTTGTCTTACCTAATTTTAGTAGCCGTCGTCTCACTTCCTTGTAACGTTAACGTTACCTGACTGACTGATGCATTACAATCCACCGACAAGAAAGTTCTATCCATGTTATTTCTCTCGTTTTTCCAAGCTTAATCCGCTCATTATTTCGGCTTTAAAAGTCCACTTGATGTCACGGTGATGGATGACAAATGCAGCCTTGCACATGTAGCTACATTCTGACTCGAGTTAACTCGCATAATAACTTTAACTGATTGCCCTTAACGATTGCTTGTTGCTTGTTCAGCTTGATCATATCTGTGCTTTCTGCACTTCATTGAGTCTGAATCTGACCACCAAAACTTTAAGATTAAACAAGACGGTTCATTTATATTATTATAAACATTGGAGAAAATGTAAAGCGCGGTTTGGCGGAAACTCTGCTCTGGTTGCCATAGAAACATGACACGCGCTTGAGATTCCGATCGCACGGGTTCCATCCCGTTCGCCGTGTTGTCATATAGCGTCCTATATGACGCTAAAGGATGAGAATGCGTTGGTATTACACACAATGTTAAACAGACCCGGGACCCGAAGTAATAGATTCGGACCCGACCCGGACCCGGCTGATCGTTTAAAATACAGACCCGAACCCGTACGGGTCCCGGGTCGGGTCTCGGGCTGACGGGTCTCGGGTGCACTGTGAAGACCTCTACTCCTGGCCCCCTTTCAAGGTCATTGCTTCAAGTGCACTGAAAATGTCAGAAACTGTCCGTAGCTCGTCTTATTCATGTGGGAAAGTTCAAAGAGTGTTCATGTACAATTCTAATGAGGAAATTCTCAATATTTCTGATACCACATGATGGCAGCATCAGCGAAAACAGGCAGATACAATGGTAGCTTTAACAACATTAGCTGTACAGAGTGCCAACAAGCTCTTTTAGAAAGGCAATTCGAAAGGACAACATTTGACGTGTTATGCTTTTTCCAACGCATTCTCATCCTTTAACGTCATATAGAACACTATATGCAAAAACGGCGCTTTACTAAGCACATGGCATCCGTTATCGTTAATATAACACGCGCTGTGAGAGCTAAGTTTAGGTGTGGGGTAGGGTCTGCGTGTCATATTCACGCTAAAGGATTTATGACGCCTTGGGTTTGCGTGTTATATTAACGATAAAGGGTGCCATGTGCGTAGTATAGCGCTGTTTTTGCATATAGCGTTCTATATGACGTTAAAGGATGAGAACGGGCTGGCTTTTTCAGGGTCTGATATTTGCACACGTATATTTGCTATTAACCAGGGACGTGCACAGGGGGGTTGCTCAGGTTGCCCGGGCAACTGCCCATATGCCCTTCTACACTCAGGTTGCCCTTCCGAGGAAAAAAAAATCCTACAGTGGATTCAGAATTTCATATAGAATGCGGCATCTTCTGCGGCCTAGATAAAAAATAAAAAAGTCTCAAAGCCTCATTCAATTCCATTCGGGCACCGAAAGTGAAAGTCAGTGTAAGGGAAGGGCAAACTGTTTACATGGCTGCAGCGCTGCACGCGACCATAGACAAGTTCGCGCAACCGGTGCGCAAATGACTTAAGGCGCCGCCTCCATCTCGTGTGTACCGCGCCAATTAATGTGTACAACATCCATGACAAAACGAAGCGAAACTATCCTTCTAGTCGCGAAAAGAGGAAGAAGAAGAAAAGAAAAACATGAGAGTGAATTGTGGGAACAACATCAGGTAAACTTGTGTTCTCTCCTTTCTAAGTTTGATTTCAGCAAATTTTAATGTTTTTCTGTCTTGCTAACCTAGCAGGCAGTGCATCTCTTGCATCACTTTGTGCCTGACAAGAGAGCAAAATACAAATTTATTAGCCTACGTTTGTTTTTGATAAACGACAACGGTGTTTGTTTACTGCAGCTCCGAAAACATAACCACGTCGCGTGTCGTGCGTTCAAACGCGCGTCACAAAATGAAACTCGCATTTTTCAAGCAAAAATATGTGGAGACCAGACATACTTTACAATACATGCACGTGAATGATGGCACTCCCAATCAAAGTATACATTATAAAGACACTGATTATCTAGTCTCAGTGTAGTTAAAAACTCTAAACAACTGCACTATTTATGCAGAATGCAATGTTGACAATTTGACATTGATTGACTATTGATTTATAGGCTATATTGAATTTAAAATGTTGATTAGCTGGACATACTGACCAATATGGATGCACATCCCTCAGTAAATAATAACCATAAATCAAGAATTGCTTCAACATGCATTAAAAAAAAAAAAATCATACTGATGCTGAAAATACCCGGACGTTAGAGAGAAACAAAGTTAATCCTAAAAGCCAAAGCTCAGATAATACTTTATTTTCTTCTTATTTATGTTTACGTTAATTCACTTGTTATCTTAACATTCTATAAAAAATACTCTATTCAATAAATATCGTTTGTTTGAACCTAATTCTTTTCTATATTGTTGTACTTATTCTTTGACTGTTTTGTTTAAAGGAGGTAGGATTGTATTGACGCATTGAAGAGTCAGGTGTGACTGTGTGGCAATGGCAAATGGTTTACATAGCTCACAGCATCACAGATCAGGTAGAGGGCCCCTTAGCAGAATTTTGCTTAGGGCCCCAGGGGGAGGTCAAGATCGGCACTGGGTTTAGCAGTTGATTCTGTTCCCTACCTGAATTCCTGTTCCCTTTACGCAATCATACTACAAATCATGCGTAGTTGCCCGTAGCCTACCATCAGAACTGAATAGGAGCAAGAAGCATAACTGAATGTACGGGAAGCCAAAAGGTTACAAAAGGATTGTATTATTATTATTTTTTCACAAAATCTCGTTTTTTTTTTGTTTTTTTTTTTAATTAGAAGCAAGTTTTTTTCATTCAATCCAGATTATTTCTTTTCAAATTAAAAATAAAATAAAATAAATAAGTAATAAAAAAAATAATATGTGGAACTCTTGTTATCATGTGTCTCATCTCTGACTTATATTCCTTCATATAGCCCGTGAGGGGGGAAGAGGGGGGGGGGTGCCCTTTTTTCAGGCCAGAGCAACTGCCCCTCAAAATTCCTGTGCACGTCCCTGCTATTAACCCATTTTTCAGAATCAACCTTTTTGAAAATGCAATGTTGAAAAGAACCCTTGTTTTTAAAGCAGTATGGTACAAAAGGATTGGGGCCAAACTTATGAGTTTTTAGCCGTTTTCTTTGGGACATTTTTTTTTAAATAACGAATTGAACCAAAATGTACTCAGTGAGTTGAATGGCAGGAGTCTATGGAGACTCTAATCTGCATTGCTACATCCCAAAACATAGCACTTGTATGCCTCTTTGGCGCAGACATTGTACAACACCAGCTGCTACAGCGAGGACACAGAAATGGCGGATACTCTGCTTCTCACTCATAGCTTTGGGTGCTTCTCAATATCCCTCCTCGTTTCTTCGCTCCCTAGTCCTCCATCCTATCACCCGGAAACTGATCGAGCTCAGCCATCTTGAATGACATCTCAATTGCATGAGGAGGTGAGGATCGAGGAGTGAGGAGGCTTCCAGAGGAGTTATGAGCGAGGATAGGTGTAGGCTATCCTTTGCGGAAGTGTTTTATCTCTTCCGCAAGTCTCCCCCTTCACATCGGTTTTATTTTTAATAACATTTTTAATTTCCTTTGCAGTTTCAATAAATATCTCACATATTTCAACAGGGTATCGCTTTATTATTATTTATAATGAATTTTATAAATAAAAAAACGGACTTAATTAAAATAAATAAATACACAAATAAATATACAAAGAATGTAAAAAAGCAAAAATAGATAAATAAATACATAAATGAATATACAAAGAAATGTAAAAAATACAAAGAAATGAGTATTTAATGAATACTCATTGAATATATAAACGAGTATAATGAATATATAAATGAGTATATATGTAAATGAGGTCCCATAAAAGATATTGCAATCCTCCTGTTACATGTGTCCTGTGTTTCCCCCATTCTTTGTGTGTTGGTTCAGTCCTGTTTCCATTTTCCCGCTCCTCGTTACAGTTTAGTTCATTCACCTGTGTTAGGTTTATTTGCCCCAGCTGTGCCTTGTTCCCTAGTCTGTTCTGTCTGTATTTAAACCCTGTGTTCTCCTCACTTCTGGTCCGGTCTCGTTTATGTATAATGTGGTGTCTGTTACTCCTGAGTTATTTGATTAAATTCCTGTTAAATTTTCATGATCTCATCATTAGAATTTTAAGGTGTTTTGATGGCCAAAAAAAAGAAAAGAAAAAAGACAAAAGTAGTTTTAAAAGCATGAAGTATTTGATCAGATTCTTAAACATGAGAAGCTGTTCCAGTGTCAGCTACTTTTTCTTTCCTAAATCAATCAATGATTTTGGACTAATCTTCTTGTTTAATTAATGGTTCAATTGCTCACTCACAAAGACAAGTCACTTGTTGCCGCCTTCTGGCTTAATGATGCAAATTGCGCAAACACAAGCAGAGAGATCAAAACAGAAAAAAGTCTAACACATTTGAGGAAATGTTATACAAATTTGTATATACAATAAAAATGGCAATATATTTAATAGGGTGCTTGTTTTGTTAAATTGAGCTTATCATTTCCACTGTCTTTGATCCAACTGATTATTTCTGTCGGTCATTTAAAACATCGAAAAACAGCCATATGTTTTAGCTACTTGCATCTTAGCTAGCTCTGTATAATCGTTAACCGAAGTGAAGCGCCGTGTTGGGATTAGTGTTTGGCTTGTGCTTCTGTGAACAAAAACCCTGAATGCTTTGATTGGTCTCCAACATTTTGACATTGACTAGCAGGTGTTTGAGTGTTGAAGCAGATAAAAATGAGAAGTTCAGTTATCGTTGCGATGGGAGAATTATTGCAGCAACAAATTATAGTTAACTATAATTTGTTGGGACTATAAAGGACTATAATTTGTTGGGACTGTATAGGACTATAAATAAATTGAGTAAGTGGATTTTTACCATTAAAGGTTGGTTGTTACCACACACTACGGACACACACCGGTGTTCAAACACCTTATAAAAGTGAATTTTGCATAATACGTTCCATTTAAAATGATTGTATTTGCAGGTAGTGATCAGCAAACACTCTCTCAATCTACTCTCAATCTGAAATGATTTAATACAAACATTTAATATGTTCACTATATGCATTTAATATGACTAAGATAACCACATCAGGTTACACTGTAAAACTCTTGTATAAATAGCTCTGTGTTTTAACAACTAGACTTAAAGGGGGGGTTGACTGCTTTTCTTCTTTGCACGATTTATGGGGTGCAATATAACATGTATTCATGGTTTTTCTTTTTTTAAAGTCGTATTTTTCATAAACTTAACGTTTATTGTCAGCCGCGCTCTCCTCTGTCCCCTGAACGAGCGGTTGACTTCCTGATTCTATGAAAACACTCCCTCAGAAACACATAGCGGGCTCAGATTGGTTAGTTTGGCCCGGTGTGTTGTAATTGGCTAAACTGTCGCTCACGTTGTCCGGAAGGTTAACGCCCATTACCTTTACGGGCATGTCATGAGCTCCGGTCCGTCCAGATGTAAATATGCGTCGAACTGCAGTATTAGTTTCAGGCATAATCAGACCGAGAAAGCCGCGATGAAGAGAGTCAAACAGAACCTCACCACATACTACAGCTCTTGATAAACGTTTCTGAATGATAATTTGCTACATTTTTTAACTTTATACACATTTATTTTACACAATAGCATCTGACTGGCAACAATAGCAACTGACTGGCTACTAATGTTATACTCAAACAGCGTTGGCATGTTTACGTTCTTGATCAAATCGAAAATAACGTCATAAAGCATATATACATGAAAAATATGTTTAAAACATTAGTACTTATAGAAAATTCAGGTCCATAATGTTTGTACGCATTTTTCGTGGACACAAAATAGCATAGGCTAACTAGTAGTGGTTATAAAGCCAGTGCTGGCATTTGAAAAAAATAAAGCACAAGGCTAACGTTACGTCTGGAATTATACATACATTTAAAATGATGAAGTCTTAGCCTACTCACAGATTGTGACCCAACAACTGCTGCCTCTTGTTTAAAAGTCGGAACTGCTTCATGTTTTAGTTTCTTGTTGAATCCGGTGTTGAACTCGTGGAGATTCTGGAAACTGTCTGAAAAATGCGCAGCACAGAGAGCTAGATTACGATCGTCATTTTCAGGAACATAATCAAACATAAATTGTATCCATTGTTGAGGAATTATAGCGTCCATGGGAAGCCCGAAACACAGAAGACCTGACAGCTGCGTGAACAACACACTCGAGTCGACGTGCATCAGAAATATGCGCATGCCATTTTCTGCATATTCTGAGCATAGAGATTCTGAGGGAGTGGTTGATGCAAATGTGCGGGTTAGTGACGTACCATAACCCAGCTGTAGTCCCAATCGAGTCGTTTTTGTAGGCAATATACTTCCTGATTTTTAAAAGACGATATCTCTTACACTGAACTTTCAGCGCTGCAACTTTGCAGATACTATTCATGCACCAACAGCAACATTACACACTCTTTAAAATGAAAAAAGTGAAATCGCAGTCAACCCCCCCTCCCCCCTTAAAATGTGTATAAATTGTCTTTGGATTTCTGTACCTCTTTAGATCAGACTGCCATACATGAGCAGCATTCGGTAGAGGACAGCTGAGATTTTGAATGCTTGAGTGTTCTAATCTACACTCTTGCCGGTGGCACTGCTTATTTATATCTGATATGACGCCTGGCCGCTTTCTCACAGACGGCCCTCTGTTCAAAATCTCCTTCGTCTATTAATTATGCAAGAGACACAGTGTGGATATTTAATGTTGCGTCAAGGCTTTCTCTTTCACTCCTCACCCCAGGACCTTATTTCATTGCACTCCTATTTCTACTTTTCTCTGTGTTTTGCTCTTAATTTCCATCATCTTCCTAGTACAGCGATAAATTCCCCCCACCCTCTCTTTCTCTCGCTCTCTCTCTGAACGTTATTAAGCAATGGCATAGCAGCAGTATGTACTCCCCATAGGCATTCAGTGTTGCCCTCCCAAATTAAAAGCGCTGATTGCATCCTGTGGGCAATGTGTTTTTATTTGCTCTTTATAGTCCTTTTATTGGTGTATATTCTGATGAGCGGCAGTAATCAGAGTAATAGCACAACCACAGAGAAGCATGTGATCATTGTGCCATTACACATAGGCTTTTCAAGCGAAGGACAACCAGAGCTCAAACGCATTTGTGTTGCTCGGGCTAACCGGGATGATGTGTGAGGAAAAAAGGGTGTTTGAGAAAAGGTCTCCATGAAAGGTCTTCTTACAGGGGTCGCACCACAGAAGATTCATTGGTGGCTGTCTGGGTTGGGGGGACATAAATGTGAGGGAAATGCATCCATCACACAGCGCAGATCTAAGCTTAGAGGAGCATCCAATCATGGCTCAGAATAAAAGGCTAGGCATAAAAGTCTGCACAGCAAGGTCATTTGAAAAAGAAACAGATAAGATGGAGAGATCAAACGGTAAATCTCTACTGCATGGAGTCTTTGTGATTCTCACAGGGGACTGGCCCATTAAAGCAGGCCTGTGCTCCACTGAACATCTCCTATACTTATGAAAATCACTATCATCCCCCCCCCCCCCCCCCCCCCCCCCCCCCCCCCCCCCCCCGTCATGTCCCAAATAGCTTTCCAAACTTTTAACAACAGGTTTCTGTGGTTAAATCTATTGCATGATTTAGTTTTGTTGAAGAATTCAACATTTTTATTCCAATCCAAGCATCTTTGACATCACTTATGTCTGGCTACAGTGTCAACTGAGATCGTCTGGCTAATTGGAAGCACCAATGGCGACGTGAAACCTTTTAAATGTCACACTTAATCAGATACTTAAGAAAACCCATTCATTTTATGTTTTTCTTTTCTTTTTATCCATCATTTATTTTAACAAATCCCTGCAGGTATATGTGTGTGCAGGTGTGGTGTATATGAGAGTATGTGTGTTCCCTTTGATGGATTGCTTGTCAGAAGGCACCAGGAGCGCTTCCTATGGCTGACTGAAACATTTTCTCACCAGTCACGTTCGCTGGGTTTGGTCTTACCTTTGAGAAGCTCTCAGCAAATGTGTTAACCCTTCTCACCCAGGCCATTTTGTCCGAGGCCAAAGGTTTGGTTTGTGAGATTCCCTTTTCCCTCGTACTACCAGTCGGGGTGTAGCCGAAGCCATCACTGCATCCATATCGTGTGCAATTGTCATGTCAGAGGTGTTATGTTGGCTGCCGTTACTATGGCAGGGAGATCAATGCCTCTGTCCACTCCCACGTTCTCCCAACTCCTTTGACCGTGATGGTTTTCATCCCTGTCTGACTGCTCTGCGCACACTGTGAGTTATATGTCAACTTTGATGGTCCCATAATGCTTACAGGAAGTCAGACACACCGTTAGCTCATTGCCTCACCTTTACACCACACACAGAGACGCATACACTCTTCCACCTGCTCAGTGCTGCAGTTTATCGCCTATCCTTTCCTCTTTTCACTTTTTCTTGTGAGGAGGTGCAGACTTGGCCGGCATGCTTTGTGATGATCACAATCACTTCAATGTGTCATTTATTCTCCTGAGTGCTTCAATACTTATCTCATTCCAGACATAGCCAAAAAACTTAGCTGTAATACACCCAGTATGTCAAGCCAACTGGAGGACCAAAAATATTCCCTTTTTCTAAATATGATTAATACTATTAATAATTAAACACACAGATACAGAAAAAAATGCAATGCAATATCACATGAGTAGGATAACGATATGGCTCTACATATCACGGCTGTGATTCAGTCGTAGGTACGAAGCTGCAGCCCATTCAAAGTTTGGGGTCTGTCAGGGTGCATTTATTTGATCAAACATACAGTAAAACTGTAACCATTATGTTCTTTTAGTGTCATCATCATACACTTTTAATTTGTTTTCAATTCTCAACGACAATATGCAATCCTTTGTTCAGTTTTCCCGCTTCTCATTTGTGTCCATTGGCTTCTACTGTGTCCTATTAACTATCATCATTTGTGTTTGCTCCATAAGTTGATCTCACATTCATTCTCTCTGTCTATTTTACATTTAGTGTGTGTTGCCCTTCCTGTCTGTTTATTCTTTATATCATCGCGTTGGAATTACTCATCATCTTTGTCTACCTTGCAAACACCTGTGACAAAAACGGGAATATTGTGAAATACTATTACATTTTTGTAAGTGTTTTCTGTTTTAATACATTTTTTAAAATGTGATTTATTCTTTTTTTGTGCAGAGCTGATATAGCAGCCATTACTTCTGTCTTTAGTGTCACATGATCCCTCAGAAGTCATGCATGCTGATTTGGTGCACAAAACACATTTCTTATTATTATTAATGTTGGAAATGTTTTCCGGATTTTTTTACACTGAGCAGCAATGTCATATATGTGTGTATAAATGGATATGGTGATTAGAAAAAAAAAATCTCATTTTGCTATTTTTTAGTGGCCTATGTGACTTTGCCTTTCTGTCATTTGCATTTTTTTTTCTTTTTAAATTGAGAACAGAACAGAAGAGAGAAGAACTCCATGCAGATCTTCTCTGGCGGTATTTTTCTTGTTTGACAGCAAATGCCACCGTTCTGACAGACCTCATGTCTTACTTGTTATATGTTCAATGCAACTAAACTTTATTTTTATTTGACTTGTTCTTACAAACAGCACTTTGAATGTGAGACAAAATGTCCACCTTCACCACGTCCTCTTGACTTATTGTCCCTCTCAGTGTTACATATAACTTACTGTCTTGTTTCATTTTTGTTCTGACTATCTAGGGGACAATTAAAAATGTGAAGTGTAGCAATTTGTCTAGAAATTACTTGACAGCATCCTCTACAAATCCCGCACACATTTCCTAAGAACTAATTAAAATGAATCAATGACATGGCACTTCAAAATGGCTGCATATGTCAAAGCCATCAGCAGCAAGCAAAGGACACTCTTAATTGTTTTGTTCCTGTGGTTCTTGTAAACAGCTTGTCAAGGACTGCACTCAAGCATCCATGTTATACAAGTCTATTTTTTTTCTCCTCTGCCTCAAATGCCTTTCACAAACATACTTTACAACCCTTGCCACCCTGCTGCCATATTAACTCACCCCAGGCTGATAGCATGTTGTGTTAAGTGTTGGTTGTCTTGCTGTCTCATCAAGGGCCACTAATTGTGGCACCAAAGCGATGGTCACTTGCACTAAATCAGCCTGAGGCCTCTTTTCCATGAAGGAATCAGATTTCAAAACACTGACAGCCGAGTCTCTCATGTCTTCCTTGCTTGCCTTTTAAGCAACTAGTCATTCCTTTAGCTGGCAAAGCCTGTCATACCATAAACAGAATGCAAGATTTGGGTGAATCAGATGTGCCAATACTTTCCCCTTTACAAAATCCAATGTTCTGAGTGTGAATGTGAATGAATAGCAGTTAGAACAGATCAGGTGGATGGAGTACTAGATGAGACTGTTTTATTATTTATAGTCTCCTTCACTAAGCCTCTCAGCAACATTCATGTCCCTTGATAAACAACACAGAGGAAACACCCTTTTCAATTATACCTCCAGCTGTAAATCATGCAGGAAGGAGTGGCGGCCTGAAAATTACACCCTTCCATATGACAGGCTAGGATGCGCACACCTTGATATCCTTCTCCTGCTGATAGCTTTTAGCATTTGTCATAAATGTCCACCTGTATCGATAACGAGACAAGCATTGCTGTTATGAGCATAAATTGGCCTAAGTCCAGCATGTTTCAGCGGACTCTAGTGGACATTTTGACTTGCCTCCTGTACCGTGATTCACAGTTCCTGAGCAAGCCTGAGCTATTATCCCTGCCAGTTGGTTTAGGCCACAATTTGAGAAGAATGATGGCTCTTTGATGAGAGCCTTCAGGACAGGTAATACATGTCTGACCAATGCATTTCAATCATGGGGGTCAACTTGACTCAACCATTCCAGCTGCTGGCATAGGTCTGTAATTTTAACATTCACATTGTATTTCATGAGTCAAACTGACTCATTGGCTCTTTATACTATTTTTCAAGAATTGATTCCTTTTAAAATTGTATAATAAAATAATTGGATGATAATTAACTGGGCTCCAGACTAACACTGGTTCCCCGTGTTCTACAGATGGTGGCACTGGCAGGAGGGCCATTAAAATGAAAAATGAAAGAAAATCAATAATAACAGTCACACTGTTATTGTTTTTTTTTTGTTTTTTTTCAAATGCAATTAACAATAGAACTGTACTTGCAGAACTGTGTATTTTATTATTAGCCTACTTGATACTGATTGGTCTGCAGTGTTTCAGTTGTGTTTGTTCTTTGATATAGATACATTTTTACACCTATTGTGCACCCTTAGTGGATTTTTATATATATATTTTTTATTTTATTGTTTTTAGCATGCATAGCAACATTATTATTTTGCAAATTATATAGGTTTTAATGATTATTATTATTATTATTACGCTCTATATATATATAAATAAATAAATATATATATATATATATATATATATATATATATATATATATATATATAATCTTAAACATTATTATTGTATATGGTACTATACCTTTTTGTCTTTTTGGTGGCAAATTCTGAAGCCATTTTTTTTTTTCTGAAAGTTCCAATTGTGATCCCATTCCAGATGCCACAGATTCAGCTGATGACGTGAGTATATAGCTTTCAGCAGGAAGCTGAGTGGTACCATGATGGGATGCCCATTTTTCCAACCATGGTTCCTGCTTAACTCAGCTGCACACACAAAACAAGCCCATTTAAGCCTTAGAACCACTCATTATCCCATAACTCTTTGCCTGATATTGCTTTGAAATTATAGAAACTGTGAAGAATTTCTGTGTGTATGGGAATTGCTTCATGAAATATATGCCAATTATTTTTAAAGGTCTATTATTCTGTTTATTGATCAGATTTATTGAATCAATTCATTGTCCAGAGGTCAGGATGTTGGTGTGTGACCGCATTCCGAGTGCTCAAGTCAAAGACCAAAATCCTTTTAAGACCTATAAGGATTATTAGGAACACCATACAAATACTGTGTTTGACCCCATTTGCCCTCAGAACTCCCTTAATTCTATGTGGCATTGATTCAACAAGGTGCTGAAAGCATTCTTTAGAAATGTTGGCCCATATTGATTGGATTGCATCTTGCAGTTGATGGAGATTTGTGGAATGCACATCCAAGGCACGAAGTTTCCGTTCCACCAAATCCCAAAGATGCTCTATTGGGTTGAGATCTGGTGACTGTGGGGGCCATTTTAGTACAGTGAACTCATTGTCATGTTCAAGTAACCAATTTAAAATGATTGGAGCTTTGTAACAAGGTGCATTATGCAAGTAGCCATCAGAGAATGGGTTCATGGTGGCCATAAAGGGATGGACATGGTCAGAAACAATGCTCAGGTAGGCTGTGGCATTTAAACTATGACCAATTGGCAATAAGGGGCCTAAAGTGTGCCAATAAAACATCCCCCACACCATTACACCACCACCACCAGCCTGCACAGTGGTAAAAAAGGCATGATGGATCCAAAATTGTAGCCTCTTTGTTTCCTATTTGTAGTGGAGATGAGTAGTACCCGGTGGGGTCTTCTGCGGTTGTAGCCCGTTTGCCTCAACGTTGTATGTGTTGTGGCTTCACAAATGTTTTGCTGCATACCTCGGCTGTAACAAGTGGTTATTTCAGTCAAAATTTCTCGTCTATCAGCTTGAATTAGTTAGCCCATTCTCCTCTGACACTCTGGCATCAACAAAGCATTGTCGCTCACAGGACTGCCGCATACTAGATGTTTTTTTTTTCCCCCTTTTACACACCATTCTTTAGAAAACCCTAGCAATGGTTGTGCGTGAAAATGCCAGTAACTGAGCCGATTGTGAAATATTTAGACTGGCCCGTCTGGCACCGACAACAATGCCATGCTCAAAATTGCTTAAATCACATTTCTTTCCCATTCTGACATTCAGTTTGGAGTTCAGGAGATTGTCTTGACCAGGACCACACACCTAAATGCATTGAAGCAACTGCCATTAGATAATTGCATAAATGAGAAATTGAACAGGTGTTCCTAATAATCCTTTAGGTTAGTGTATGTGGGCACTTGCCTGCTTCATCACATTCAGTCACTGCACTGATGGTATCAGCGTCAGACAGCATGCCTATGGACCTCCAACGGTCCTCTAACTAACTGATGCACTCAAAACTGGCAAGCTCTAATCTGATAGGCTGACTTTTCTGTATTTCCTGGAGTAAAGACAAACAGGTGTTTTTTTTTTTTTTTTTTTTTGAACAATGTCATGTTTACAAGGTACCAAGTTGACACAACAAGTGTTTGATGAAGTTATCACTGGATCTGCCAAATTTTGTCAGATCCCAGTAGATCTTTAAAATATTTTTAGTTAACTAGATGAGTAGACTGGTATTGTTCTGCTCTGTTTTCTGGCACAAAACTCTGGAATGAACGTATTCCTTCTAAAATGACTACAAATTCTCCTTTGATCATTCTGTAACACTGTATTTTAAATGATTAACTGAACATATTAAATACATATTAGCCATTATCTATGCCTTTGTAGCTGTAACTCCAGGGCATTCGCATTCTAAATTATATCGACGATTGGTTGATTTTGGCTCAATCGGAGCATCAGGCGATTCAGCATCGAGATGTCGTTCTCGCCCATATCAGAAGGTTGGGGTTTAGACTCAACGCCAGGAAGAGTGTGCTTTCGCCAGCTCAGCGTACGACTTTTCTAGGCGTGGTATGGGATTCGACTACGATGCAGGCACGTCTGTGGCTCGTACAGCCAGCTCAGCTGTCAAACAAGTGAAGCTAGGCCAGTCATTCACTGTAAAAGAATTCCAGAAAATTCTGGGTCTGATGGCGGCAGCGTCCAATGTGTTACCGTGTGGCACACGATATCTATATTTCATGTTTTGAATATCACGGTTATCACCAATGGTATATTGTGACTGCCCTACTTCAAAAGTAAGGAAACCAACTTCATCTTCCATAAGCATCTGCTGGAGACATCTTCCAGCACACCTCTCAGGTGTGAGCTCATTCTGGATTGTATTTACAGGCTGTGCAAACAACATGCTAGAGGAAGTGGTGGATACAACAGCAACAAAACAGATATCCTGCATAGATATTAAAAAACCCCACAAACATTTTCACAAATTATCTTTCTACAGAGGTGAAAGAGGGCAAGGGAATTCAGCCCACTCAGTCGTGGTGGCTCAGGACCAAGGGGTTCTCCCTGAGGGGGAACCCACTCCGCAAGATCAAGGTCACGCGACGTGGTCTCCCTGCTCTGGCTATGTGGAAGGAACCTTGGTTCCTGTCCCTGGGACCTGTGCTGGGAGCTCCGTGTCGTCGGGTAACAGTAACGACGGACGCCTCTCTCACGGGTTGGGGAGCGATCATGAGTGGTCGCTCGGCCCGAGGGCTGTGGCAGGACCATCATCTTCATTTGCATATAAACTGTCTAGAGATGATGAGGCAGAGTCCGCCGGTCAGCCTTCCCCTTTGGCTGTCCGGGCTCACTCAACTAGGGGTATGGCCGCCTCTAAGGCGTTGTTATCGGGAGTTCCTATTAATGACATTTGTGATGCGACAGGATGGTCATCACCGCACTCATTTGTAAAATTTTATCATCTTGACTTTAGCTCCACTCCAGGGGCGCAGGTGCTTTCATCAGAATGTGCGCTCTGATTTCATACAACGGACACCTGTTCGCATGGCGGCATTGGTATTAGCGTTCCCATAGCGGTTACCCGCAGCTCGAAGTTCCCTGAATGGGAACGTCTCTGGTTACGCATGTAACCTTAGTTCCCTGAAGGGAACGAGACGCTGCGTGTCATGCCATACTCCCAGCATGCCCGTGTGCACTTGTTTCAGTCTTATCAGAAGCTGTCGCGCTTATGTTTCTAGGGTGCTTTATAGTTTCCTGGTCGATACGTCACCCCGCCTATGACGTTCCGTCTCGCCATTGAACTGATTTCATATGTGCTTCATGACTCATCACGCAGGGGCGTTCCCATAGTGGTTACACGCAGCGTCTCATTCCCTTCAGGGAACTAAGGTTACATGCGTAACCAGAGACGTTTTGCTATTTCAGCTTGAAGTAGAACGGTTTGGTGTGCTGTAATGTAAACACTGTGCTTGCAGTTTCCCTTATAGACAAGTTTCCTGGGCACTTCCGGTTTACTTCCTGTTTCTGCCAAGAACTTTCGGCGCAGGCTGAGTAGTGGTGTAAACATGGCTTTGGAATGGCAACATTCGACCGAAAATCTTGTTTAAAAATGGTGTTTTGACCATTCCGCATCCAAGTAAGGTAACATTATGGGCGGACAACATGTCGATATGGCCCAGCATCACAATATCCAAGATCTTTTCTTATTTTATTGATTCCATGGCGGTGGACGGGAATGCAATTAATAACCTGAAAGGCTCAGAGGCGTTTCAGTACCTCCATTCCGTCTGTGTACTTTTACACGATATGGGCAGTTTAATTTACCTAAAGGCCGATGTTCAATCAAGCCAGTCCGTTAAAAATTCAGCGCATAACGCCTGGGTTTTGGTTACCAAGAGGGGAGATGTGTACCTGTATCGCCGATTCGCCGGACCTGGACATTCCTGTATCCATGCAGCCGGTGTGCTTTTGAAGGCACGTTAGTCCATTTTATGCTTGTATTAAGATGTTTGTATGTATCCCTGTGTTGATCTATAACAGAACACGAAGAGTAAAAAGTAATCCTGTCTAGCCTGCCTGCACTAAACACATGCTTTAACCCTTAAGTCGACTGACGCTCTAGAGTGCGCACCCCTGACATATCTATTAATAGCTTCGGAATGGATAAAGTATATTAACTTACTTTTTTTCTATGAAAAAGCTGACATTCGTCTGCGTAATAATGAGTAGACTGTGTTGACTTCCGCGAATGATAAGCCTTCCGTATTTGATTGCAAATCTATAGCATTTTACCGCAAAACGGAGAAATGTTACTTCAGCCTATCTAATGATATATGATGCGTTTGGGGTGTGTGAACCAATCACAAACCAAAATAAAACAAACACTAGGAACTATACTTTTAAACAGACCAAAAAAAAGAAAAGAAAATAAAAGAAAATGGTGTAATCCGTATGAAATGGGCAAATTTGCAACAAACCCTTTCTGGCTTTTGTTTATTTTATTTATTTTTATCAAACTGATTTATTTTATTTATCTATATTATCTATTTTCTTTTACTCATTTTTATATTACTCACTTATCATTTATCACTTTATTAAATGTTATCTATTTCTTTAATATTTAATTTTATTAAACACACAATTGATGTTAAACATTTGTAAAACATTGATGTTGATGGCTGTGCGAGCCCTGTATTGTGGTGGGCTGTGTTTGTGTGTAGAAATGAACAGTGCACTGTAAACGATTTCTGTTGTTTTCACAGGATTATACTGTTTTTCTCAACAGTTTCTTACTGTATAATCTATGTACAGTAAGTTACAGTAGATTTAGTTGTTTTCACAGTATTAAATTGTTTTTCCAACAGTTATGTACTGTGCACACAGTTGACAGTATGTTACTGTTGAATTTCAATGCATTCTGGGAAATTATCAGTTACTGTTAATCTAAATACAGCAGTGCAAATTGACCGCGAAAATCACCACACCCAGTTCCACGGGAAAAATTGCTAGCCTACTAATGTTATTCTTACATTTAAAATAAAAATGTAGCACTGGTTGACCATTAACAGTCATAATTTATGACATAATTTATGTCAGTGGGGTGTAGACATGAGAGCATTTGACTTTGGAAGAGTTTCTGTCGTGTCAGTGGTGCTGCTGTCGACGTCTGCCGACCTGGAACTTCTTCATCTGGTGAGTAGGCTAATAATTCTTATATGTGTATGCATACGGATTCTAGCAAATAACTTTAAAGTTATTTAGAATAGCTGACCACGATTTCTATCTATTCTAGACATTTTAATATAATATGTATATGATAGGCTACTCTTCAATGTAGCCATTTGGGACATGTTACTGTAAATTCAAATACATTAGTACGAAACGACCGCGACAAATAACAACAAGCTGCCGTTTTATGAAGAACTCTTCAGTTCTCTTCCCTCTGTAAGAACGCGAAGGCAGAGCATCGCGTTGCTGTCGACGTTTTCGCCATAGATATCTGGTTAGTAATTCATATTTTTATGCAAACCATATCAGTTACTTGCGTTAACAGATTAACGAAAGAACTGACCGCGGAATTGTTCTATAACGTCTGTTTAAGACGCGGATTGTTGATAGCCTGGCTAACTTACTTGATTAATGTGATTTTATTAACATACATTTCATATGTAACCTCTTATAAGGTCAAAATGGTCTTATCATTTTGTTATTTACCACGTTAAGTCGGTGGAAGCGCCTGCACGTTCATTATTTTATAACTTATAGGGTTAGGAATTGAAAATCGATCCTGAAATCGGATATCAAAGGTTAGGATTCGGATTTATTGTTATAAAATTAAAGTGTCGATTTCTCTTATTGATTTTTTCACGCTTATTTTCGTGTAAATCCTGACCTGGCGTTCTGCCATTTAACGTTAACGTTACCTCAGTGATTATTTACTGATGGACCGCGGAAAGCGCCCAAGGTGCATTTTTGTCCAAAATACAAAGCTATGTGACATGTTACATGTACAGTATTGTCTGCTATAATATCTTTTTCTTACTAACTGACATGTACTCATTTGAAGAGAACGATGCCTTGTCAAGCTTTTTTTTAATTCATGTAACTTAGTATCACACAAGCAAAATCCAGCCTATGTTTTCACGTGTTCGTAAATGAATTGATTTTAACAACAGTCCAAACAAGATTTTAGTATTAAGTGAATTACACTTTAGACATCATTTTGTCTGTTTTTGCTGTTTAGCCAAAACAACAACAACAAAAACGTACTGTATTTTAACTGTCTTGTCTTTCTCCTTTTCCACAGATGTGAGCTGTGCATGTTAAGAAGACCCCTATCCATCTTGACGACCGATGAATTGTAAATCTAATTTAATTATTCTATCTAACTACTACCACTATACCTAAACGTACTGTATTTTAACTGTCTTGTCTTTCTCCTTTTCCACAGGTGTGAGCTGTGCATGTTAAGAAGACCCCTATCCATCTTGACGACCGATGAATTGTAAATCTAATTTAATTATTCTATTTATCTACTACCACTACACCTTGGTCCAGTACTGACCCACTGAGAACATTTTAAACAGATTATTATCCATCTGTGAATTTTGTCTATCAAGTTGTTAAGAATTGTTGTGTAAAAAACACACACTAAACGTTGTTGTACAGTTTAAGGTTCAATTTCATAAAAGCTTGGATAGAAAACTTCCTATTGCAAAAGAACATAAGTCTGCATATAAATGATTATTAATACCGTAATGCAAGTTTTTCATGGCACATGTGCATGAGAAAGTTGTTTTGAGTTTAGTTTTTTTTTAAATGACACTGGATAACTTGTCATTTTGTAATAGTCATCTGGATTGGTGGTTTACTCATCAAAGCTAGTTTATATATGTCTCCCAGTCTTGCAAATCTGTTCCTCTAGATAGAAAGCAGCCAAAAACCCTTAAAATCAGCAACTGACCAGTTAGACAGTCTATCTCAAACCAATAGACCATCTTAGACTAGTTTAAGCTGTTTTACCCCAGCAAGGAGTGGGTGGATGAGTTGTTATGAACTATCTTTCTAATAGATTGATCAGATAGCACCTCTTTAATCTTTTCTATTTTACCTGTTCATGATAATTTTTTGCATGTATTTATGCATAATTGTTCATGATTGTCATGCATGATTTTTAATGTATTATATTACATTTTTATTATTAATGTATTTAATTGTATTAATGTATTTAAATGTATATTATGTAAATGTACTAATGTGTTTGAAAATACACAATAAACCTTGTGCAGTTAAAGCTTCAATTGTTCTTTTTTCTATTTCCCATTAACAGTTAAAATAATATTTCTATGGATTTTCTACAGGTTACACAGTAGCACTATAAAATAAATACAATAACATTTCGTACTATACAGTATTATTAAAAATTACCAGTGTAATACTGTATTTTAATATGGTAAGAAATTACAGTAAAATAATGTTATTTAATTTACAGTATGCTTAACAGTACTGTAGTTAGTGTTACAGTAATTTTACTGTTAAATGAAATACAGCAAGTACTGGATAATTGTTGCCAGTAAGTTACTGTTAATTTGACAAGAAATTTTTTACAGTGTGGGCTGTGGGCATTTTTATTACACTCTTAACACCATTGGCCAGAAAACCAGAAATTACACTCTTTATGTGATTCATGTGGGTCACCGTAACGGCGTTTGTGTCCAGGCAAGCAGGGTGTGGTATCGACTTGTTTACTGCAGAATACACTGGAACAGTCAGATTTTCTAGAACTGAACGAGCGAAACGTTTTGGTGGAAGTCTGGCCCCGGCAAGACTTGAACATCGTTGTTTTCCTAGGAGGGCTAGGAAGACATTGGGGCCTCTGGTTTTATCTCAATCTTTGGCTGGGGCCCATGCGGAGTCCACATAGCTCGCCCAATTCTCACTGTCCTATGCCAGGATAGAGCAGCTGGCCTCCTCCATAGATGCAGCTGCCTTGACGCCATCAATGGGTGAAGCGGTGGCGGAAGGCGGCCGATGTCCGTCGGTGAGTGACCCGAGTGAAGTTGGCAGGAGAACCGTTGAACTGTTGCGAGTTGGAGAAGGCTCGGGAATATAATGAAAAATCTGATTATATTAGCCTATTTAGCTATATTTATAGGCCCAGGCCATGCCCGCTTTGGCGGAAGGTGATGTAGTGGGCACAAAGCACCCCCATTGGATCTGATTCCAAGCACAAGATATTACGCAGTACAAGAGAACCTCTTGTAAGAGAACTCTAATGTTTGCTAGTTGATAAGTTACTTATAGTCAGTAGAATGTCTTTAGCCGGGTGCACACTGTGTGATTTTGGTTACGATTTGGCTGCCTGAGACAAAATTTGCAAATCCTAAAAGATTCCTCTGATTCTAGGCTAAAATCTGAAGTCTTTGATCATTAGTTTGACATGTTCACCGACAGCCAATTAATGACCATTGCAATAAATTTTTACCACTGATGAAATTGGCAGTGTCAGAAGATTTGACTCACAGTCCTGCAGTGTGACTTCTACAACAACTGTCGAATTGTCTTCGTCTTTCAAGACAAGCCATGACCAAAATTAACGTTAGAGATTTCTTTGTAGCCACCATCTAAATCTTGCGTATAATGCAGTTTTATCATTTGTTTATTGGAATTGTTTCACCAAAAATGTATGTGGTTAAAGGTTAAGCCTCAAATGGCTTTGATGATTGGGTTGAGGAATTACAGGAGATGGTTCTTTTGATATTCTGAAAACTCAAATGTACACTTGAATTCTCATGTATAAAAAATGTTCATGTTCCATAGCTTGCCTGACCTCACCATCTTCCTCCTGCATACAATATTTAGAGACTTGCAATACTATTTGCAATGCTCAACATTGAGTAGTATGCATAAAAAATATTTTAGGGATAGTTATGCATCACTGAACGTTTCATTGATTGATGATGTAAGACAAGTTTTCTTGCGTGCATCCGTTTTTTACACGTCTTGGCCATCGTACAAGTCTAACATTAATGACATTAACATAAAAGACATCTTGAGATAAAAAGGCAGATACAAGTCAATGTTCTCTAATGTTGTATGTTTTCAAACATTGTTCAAAATAACTTATTTTCAGTTCCACAGAAGAATTTTTTTTTTTTTTGGTTTTTATTATTATTATTTAATTATTTTTTTTGTTCTGGTTTTGACAAACACCTGCAAAAAAGTGAATATAAATTAGAAATAATTTCCTGAATATTCAGTATCAGCTAAAGCCCAGATAATGATATATGTGTGCTTTGAGCTATATCATGTAGAGACCACAACATTTAAAGACCCTCACTCAATAAAATTAAATGACCTGACAAGTATAATATAATTTTCCTACTTCGGATTGATTCACACCATTCGGTAACTGTTGGCACAGAGTGTGATCGCTCTAAAACTACTGTGGATATGCCAGCGGATAATGATGCCACCGCAGAAAGAACCACAGAGAAGCACAGCATGGCCCAGGGCTATATAGGAGCAAAAGCACTGAGATGTAAACAGCTTGGAAGTGGCCTGGCCCGGGGACATGTGGTGGCCTGCTCAGGGTGATGCTTCCCCCATATTCCTCAGTGACTTCATGAATATACATGAAACCCCAGTCATGCAGGGGAGGGAAGTTCATGCATGGACACCTATCGAACAGAGAAGATTCTGCTCTCCCAAAACTCTGCCATAGTACAGCTGACAATACAGCACATCAGTGTTTATCCACCGCCCACCCAAAGCCCAGTTCATAAGGAGGTTTGGTATTGATTTTCTTTCACGACATCCATGTATGCAGTAAGTACAAAGAGCAGTTTCCCTTTATTTTTTCATTAGGCCCAATGCCCCGGTGTAGTGTTTCAAGCATGCAGTTGACATTTCTCCAGACACAAATACGATTTTTATGGCTGTTCTGTTTGCGATCCCCAAACATCTCCCATGGCTGGAAAAGCAATGAAGCATCCTTGATTTCCCAAATGCGATGGAAGAAATGTCATAATATTTAGATTAATGTACGGCAGAATTGCATCAAGCTAAATATTATCTCCGACTGGGTCAATGCGATGACAACTCTTTGTATGGTTTGTCAGGGATCCTTATAAAGTTTTGTACTAAAATAAAGAATTTCGCTCATTTTCACTATTTTTTTTTTTTAAATATGCTGATCTCAAAATCTGCATAACAAGTTTCAACAAGTTTACACTGCCCAAGGGTGTCACTGACCCATAACCACAAGTCTTGGACTTTGCGGTGCAGTACATTGCAAGGACAGGCTAATCTGTACTGATTTGGAACTCTGCCAGTGGAAGGCTCCTCTAATCCCTCATTCTTTTTTATCAGAGGAGGAGAGGCAAATTTCACTTCTGCACAAGAAGGGGAAAGGAGCTATTTCATGCCTCACTGACTCTACTGTTTTTGTGTGTGTGTGTGTGTGAGTGTTTTTAGAATGGTTGTCTTCTCTTTTTAGGCCTTATTTTATATGCTGCATCACAGCATTCTGTGAAAAACGTGCTTCTTGTGTGTGTGTGTGCGTTTTTTTTTTTTTTTTTTTTTTTTTCTAGGGGTGCAGATACTAGAAAGACACCTTTGCCAATTAGCATATTAGCCCTTAGTTGTACTGTGTTAACACCATTGCTCTTTCATAGAAAACAAGAAGGTCTTTAAACGTATTAATGCAGCATTCATCCTGTTATATGCATTTCGAAGTAAAGACATTCATTACAAAATTCCATTACATTGTTTTCAGTTGGCCTCCCTTTTGTAGCAAAACAGTGTGGGCTGCCTCTGCCGCTCAGCAGCAGTAAAACAGATTAAATACTGTACGTACCCATTCGGATGGTGCGCTTGATGTTTCTACTTTAAGTTTTTTTGTTTTTAACCGCTGTCCAGGACAAAGTAGCAAGAGGAGGAGACACTGTGGTATCAGGCTTTCAGCACTCCACAAGTCAATAGTAATGTCTTTATTAATCTCTGCCTTTAAGGCAGCTCTGAGAGGAAACACTGAGAAACAAGAGAAATATTCCAGTCCTGGATAAAGATAAAGGGATTGCCTTTATCAAAACATGAATCAGCTGTTTTACGCGACGGAAGCCATAGAGTACCTCCCCAGGGCCAAATGGGGAAAAAGATCATATACTGTTAGCAGCGTTCGGGATTGAGATAAGAAGACTATTGTTCCATCAACATACACATGCATTCTGAGAACACAAACACTGATATTCATTGGTAATGTAATTAAAACATTTGATAGCACAATGCAGTATGTCACGATCCTACTGAGTGAAAGGAAGTGCATTACTAGTAACAGATATCCTGTGGGTTGAATCGCTCATATTTCCCTGATCATGTTTCATCAGTAACAGTCATCAGTCATTGAGAATATACTGAACTTTTTTGACGGCGATCAGCTGTAAAAGGGCTTGGTCCTGCTCGGTTTTCGTTGACTCTGAATAAAACAATTGAAAGTTTTTTAAAGGATCCCTGTGGGGTCAGTGTGTCAGCGTGACAGAAGTTTGATTCTGTCGTGTGAGAACAAGCAACAGCCGGCATTTTTCCTCCTCCCGAGTTCCTCATCTTCTAAATCTCCTCATGCATATTATTTGATTTCGATGCCTTACATTTCTTACCCACTGTAGAAACCACCACAGGTTCATCAATGCCGTCAAAATATTTTTTTTGTGTGTGTGTTTGTTGATTGAAAAATAAAAAAATAGATAAGAAAACCTAGGAAGCCGTGTGTATTTAAAGCGCTTGCCATTTACATTGCATGGAATGGTGCGTTGTGATTGGTTGATTGACTGTTTCGCATCTTCCATAGTAGGGAGACTTGCGTTTGTCGCGGTTTGGAAAGAAAAGGAGAAAACCTTACATAATAACACGGCGGATACCGCATTTTATGTAAAATTAAACATTGACTTTTCAATAAAGACCAGATACTATAGAGATTTTTGGAGTACCTCAATTCTTTTTTTTTTTTTTTTTTTTTTTTTTTAAATGCCGTTTATCGCGTTTTGGAACCAAACTTTTCGTATACTGATCATATTTTAACATTTTATCAGGTTGAGATATATAACATTGATTAGTTTTATGTACATTTGCTCACCTGTCTAATAAAGTACATGCAAGAGCGGCGTCTCTGTCAAGTCGAAGTTTTTCACGGACGTGGAGCCTCACCGTCTCAAAAATGCCATGCTGATATTGATCCTCGTTTTAGTTCTCCTTTAGTCCCAAAGTCTGCTTGCCATGGTCCATAATGTCTGAACGAAACAACAACATCGTGAGCGTGCCACTAGACGTAGCACAGTGGACCATGTTTATCGCCATGGTTACTATGGCAGTACCAGCGGAAACCAGGGAAAACTCGGATATTATGTCATTGACAAACGACAAGTGAACATGCACGAGACATTGTGTAAAAACTTTTTGGATATTGTAACATCATCAGCCGAATGGGTGCTTTTCCCAAAAGTATTGTTAGCCAACTTTGGTCACAAGTTCCGTCGTTATCAGCATAGTTCAACAAGTCGATATTTCCCGAATCCATCGTTAACGAATTCGCAAAAAGCATTGCAAAGTTGTGTGGTTGGTTGGAACGACAGCTCTCGAGCTTTGGTTAGAAGCATAGTTTCTAAATTGCATGACATGCATACTTAATAAATCCTAATCCTTTAGCAAAATAAGCAAGCTGACATAAAGTACAACCTGTGTCTATTATTTAAAATACATACCAATGTCATTTATATCTTTGAGTTTGTCAAGAGATTTTAAGCACGATTTTTGAAGACAGTGCATGTGTGAACGTGCTCTACGATGTAAGAACGAGCCTATGATTGGATCTGGAAATAAAGCGAAATAACTGAGAAAAAACAGAAATAGTCAGATACTCAGAAATACTCAGATGCCATGACTGTAATTTATATAAAAACATCTAACATTAATTTGATCTAGAACAGTTTAATTAAAATAAGTTATTATTTCACCATGTGCGTGACATCATAAATCAATGTGGTAACGAACACTTTGCGACAATATAGTTTCGGGAAACAGACCTGACTAGCTAGTTGAATTCTTCAACGATGCATCATACTATGTTAGTGAAGCTTCAAGTTGCGTTGTTGTAAGGGAAACCTTTTTTTTTTTTAAGTGGTGCAATTCAACAGGCTTTTTTTTTTTTGTTTAAAAAAATATTTGCCATTATGTTACTTCCAAAGATGTTGCAGTACATCATATTCCTCACTGGAGTAAATACATAAGGACTTCACATGTGTTGCTCCAGGGAGACGTGGAGATACACCTTCACTTACCTGTAGGTCTGAATCAAGCCGTGCACATGGCCTCACAGTGGACGTGTTTCATGCCGCTTCTGACTACTCCAGATACCTGTAGTTGTAGCACAGGCACGCTTGCTGGTCAGATGCTTACCAAGCTGTCAATGTGCTGTGGAACATGCTTTACAAACAATTACCACACCATCTGCACTGTCAGTGAGCTGTTTAGCATTAGCGTCTCAGTTTCTCTCGCACTCTCTTTTGTGTGTCTTTCTCTTTTGTGCTTTTTATTTTCCCTCTTTCTTTTCAATTCATCCAAGCCATGGGTTAATGAAGAGGAGGTTGGGAGAGCAGCTTGGATTGTTTGTTTGTCTGACTTTCTTTCGTTTTGATCTTGTTAAGGCCTGAAGCTGTGATGTTTTTTCATCGTGGAAGTCTCACAGCATGAGCGAGCGTTTGTGCACATCTGAACAACAAAACACACTTTTATGAGTTTATTCCAGAGAAGCTCTTATACCATGGCCAGCGGTATGATTGAAACATTGGTAGGGTGAGAATAACATATTTGTTCTCAAAGAAAACAAGTTCAGTGCGTGGACACAGTGGCATGGTAAATGGAAACAGTTGATTTATTGGTTCATTGCAAGTTATTTTTGTTTATTGAAGATGATTGTTTTCTCTTTTTCTTCACAGGTACATCAGTAACGAGAGTAACTGCAACCGATGCAGATGATCCTGTTTATGGAAACAGTGCCAAACTGGTATACAGCATTCTAGAAGGCCAACCTTATTTCTCCATTGACCAATCTACTGGTAAGTTAGCTAAATTAAATCCAAAAAGTCAACGCACAATGACTATTGTCATGAATGAATAAAATATTCAGCATCTTGATTATTATACCTACGTTGTATGAATAACTTGGAAATAGGTGTAAGATGAAGCAGAACCTGATTTCAAGTACAACTGAGGTACAACATGTTCCCCGATCAACATTCCAATCAACCAATCAGATTTGAGGGACCAGTTTACAGTTTTTGCTTCCAACCAGGGTTAGGTGCTTCTACATCAGTGTTTTTCACCTATCATTTCCATCTGATTTTAGGGATAACTTATTGGTACGGTTAGGTTTAGTGATAGGAATATGGTTTTCGAACAGGAATGTTCGGGGCGGCAGTGGCTCAGTGGTTCATTTAGGTTGTCTACAAACCAGACGGTTGGTGGTTCAATCCCTGGTTCCATCTGACCAAGTGTTGAGGTGTTCTTGAGCAAGACACCCAACCCCAGCTGCTCCCGATGAGCTGGATGGCACCTTGTATAGCTGACACCGCCATCAGCGTATAAATGGGTAAATGTGAGGCAAAATGTAAAGCGCTTTGGTGGCCATTGAGTCTGTAAAAGTGCTATATAAATGCAGACCATTTAATATGTTGACCCAGGAACACGTCTAACTCGTGCGTAAAATGAAGGTCCCTTCGTTTACCAAGATGAGTTTTAGGTGTTAGATCATGTATTATTATCATAATCATTGTTATTATGATCATCATTATGTGAGACATGAAAGAAATATTAGAGAAAGACCAAATAAACAAGATCATTTTACCTGAAGGACACATGCAGATGCTGATTTTGTTCTGTAATAGCGCACAAAGCAATTTGCAGCTTCTGATTTAAATGACAGGGCTATCTTTGAATTCCATCTGCATTCTGCTTCCTTTTCAACCTTGACTTTGTTTTTTTCCCTAATTGCATTTTCAGCTGACTTGTTAACTCTGTGTCTGTAAGCAACATGATTAAATAATGGTGAAATTACATTAATAAGCAATGAGATGGAAATGAACAGCTCGTAATTTGGAAAAACAACAGACAATAAACAAGTCCTGTATCTGTTCAAATTGTATGTGCATAATAAATGAACAGACTTTAAATATCACATTTTGGTTCATAACCCCATGCATTTCAATCACTCTCTGTCAGCTTTGTCTAAGAATGCAAATGGTCGAGAGAAGGTGCAAAAGCCCAAATTGATGTGCCTTGTGCATGGTTTGTGTGATTACTGAACACATGCAGATGGCTTATTCAAGTGAGCCAGATGTTTTAATGAATGTTAATGAAAAATAAGAGGTAAAGGGAAAACAACCATTAGAAACCATTTGACACTTCCAACACCTCGTAGGAAATGAGACACACTAGATAAATAAGTAAACATTATGCACCAATTCATTACTTAGTTAATGGCTTGCAAAAAGAAAAAAAAATGTAAATAAATGAAAGGAAAATAAATCTTCAAATACCTATGGAAATTAATGATTGTGTTGCCTCGCTTCTGTGATCATCAGGAATTCATTTGAATAGATAATGATAAATCAGGATGACAATTGAATGAGTTTTGCAGTGTGCGTTTGTGTGTGTAAGAGCATCAGATTCAGTGTTGCACCACACGTGGCGCACACACAGCACTCAGGGCGGTCTGCATTTCCATATTCATATCGACAGTCAGAGCACTTCACTTCTAAAAATGCACATGCTTAGTTCACTGAAATTATTGTGGTCTGTTGGTCTCCATGACAGAACAATAAACAAAGACATGTAAGTGCAGCATGAAAAGTCTAGAAGAAAATGCATGGGCTCTGTGAATTATTCATGTGTAATGGAACTGGAGCTGGACCTACTTATCCTGCTTACCTTTCTTCCCATAAAATGCTTTTGTTTCCTTGGTTCTTTACTTCTGTTATTTGCAATCCCTTTCTTTACACAACATTAAATGTCTGTTAGATTCTCAGACATCCAGGAATTGCATATAGCATTTTTTTTTTCTATTCTATTTTTTTTTTTTTTTTTAAGATATTTTGTCACTTCCCCAAGTGACTTCATCAGAGTCATAGTGATTCCACTGGATTTAAGCTCATAACACACCATAACATCATACGACTCGCAAATTGCTGTGGGAATCTCCTCCACAATGGTAAAAACTGTGATCAAAGTGTGAATTGGGGTGAAACATTTGAAAAGAGGATAGTGTTAAATTTTAAAAACTCCCAATATGCAACCTATGAAGCCGTGCGAATAAATGACACATCACCTACAATAAATGGGGCGGGGGAGGATGTCTAGAAAATTTCAGAATTATTAACATGATAAACTTAGACAACATTTTATTTAATACAGAGGGCTTTCATTTTATGATGCTATGGGTTTTGTTGTTTGAGTAGATTACCTGTTTGCGTATTGGGGATTTATTTTTTTCAGTCTGAGTCAATGATAGTGCATACAATATTAAAGATTATAAGAGACAGACAGCATAATTCGCATTCAGTCAGAATATAAATGACTCCAGGTGCTGGGACAAGTCCTCGGCAAACAAACAAGCTAATTTGCAATGCCAAATGAAAGCAGCACAGGCAATGCATGCCACACACTATGCTGGTCGGGGTGTCAAGGACAGGGAAAGAGCTAACAGATTTGGCAGGCGGCACATCTACGAATCTACAATGGCTTGTTCATCTAGATCCTGTTCAGTATAAAGATGTGGCATATTTTTTGTGTTCTTTTTTAATATCAATTAATTGTATATGTCAATTAATATATTTATTGTGATTGTTATAGCAATCATTAGGGTGGCTCTGGCAGGGATGGATCGTGAGATGAGGGAAGAGTATCTTGTTGTCATTCAAGCAAAAGATATGGGAGGTCACATGGGTGGGTTGTCAGGAACCACCACTGTGACAGTCACTCTAACCGATATCAACGATAACCCACCAAAGTTCGCAAAGGGTAAGAGGGACCATCTTTTTTTAAACTACATCTAAACTACCGTTGCAAAATTTTGCAGTCAGTAAGATTTTTTTTTTTTAAGAATCACTATCACTATTTTTTTTTTCAACCAGGCTGCTTTAGATTAATCAAAACTGACAGTAAATACTTTTGCATGTTACTAAAAATTGCTGTTCTTTGAAACTTCATTCATCAAAGAAAAAATAATAACCAGCACAATTGTTTTCAACATTGATGTTATAAGAAATGTTTATTGAGCACCAAAAGCAGCACATGATTAATGAATTCTGAAGTATGTGTACCAATAAAGCTGGTGGAAATTCAACTTTGCCTATGCGTGAATAATTACATTTTAAAATATATAAAATTAGTGCTGTCAAATCGAATGATCCAGATCTAACAGAAAAGTTTGTGTGTGTGTGTGTGTGTGTGTATACCGTATATATACACACGCTTTAATGTTTTACAGCACTAAGTAAAATAGAAAAAAAATGTATATTGTAATATTGAGAAACATTACTGTTTTTACTATATCTTTATCAAAATAAATGCAGTCATGGTGATTGCAAGAAACTTGTCAACACGTTTCAAAACCTTATCGACCCCAAACTATTGAATGGTAGAATCTATACTATATACATGTATAAAAGACATGTTTAGTACCTTTTGTCTAGCATTTTAGTTGTTTTATTGTTTCTCTGAGTGTTATTTGTCACCTGATAGACCAGATCTTCTACTTTCTTGTGCCTTATCTCTAAAGGTTCTTATGAGTTCAATATTCCTGAGGATCTTGGCATTGGGAAGCCTGGAGGAAGAGTAAAAGCGAATGACAGAGACATTGGGGAAAATGCTAAATCAACTTACACCATCATAGGTGGAGACGAGAGGGATGTCTTTGAGATTGTCACTGATGCTCAGACTCAGGAGGGAATCCTCAGACTCAAGAAGGTAAGACCAGAGAAGTAGGCTTAATGTGCCATAGGGACTCTCTTACAGTTGTAAACTGTCTGTTACACAATTGTCACTAAGCTGCATATTGTGAAAAATATGAAAAGTGGCTCATTACTGATGACAAATGACTGCTAATATTGCAGAGACAGAACATCTCAGTGTGTTTCGCAGAGTCGGAAACCTATTTGACACAACATGTCATTTTAAATGTAATTTTAAACACTGTGCCATACCCTCCGAAAAGAAATAATTAATCATGCAAATTAATTAATTATGCAAATTACTGCCTCAATGTTTAGTGTTTTACGTTTTGTAAGGTTTGCTACATTATTTTTACTGACTGGTGTTGTGTTTGTTGTTCCGTATGAGTTATGTGTCATGTGGTGATAAGTTGAGAGTCTTTTTCTTGTGATATGGTTGTTAGTCACCGTCATTGTGGTTTGTGTGTGGAAGGGGGAGTATTGTGCATGTCTGGTTGTTAGAAGCAGTAACTTCTTATTAATGGCAAGTATTGTTCTGAAACCAAGAAGCAACAAATACAACAGAACAAACTCTGCCCTATCATCAAATCAAATATTGAAGAAATATAACTTCTCATTCATCTCAAATCTTAATAATACAGACTGAGTGACTGTGATGAAGACTACTGCAAGAGTTACAGTGGCATACAGGTGCAAAGGACTTCAATATTTCCAAAATGCACACCTAATATATAGTATATGTAATTAATTCCTAAAGCGTTCAACCCCTGCTGAATTGTATCACTTTTCCTGTAATAACTAGATTTTCCTAATTTTACACAGCTGAAAATCCAGACTTAAAATCCCTGTACACCTGAAATTGGTAGTAAAACTGCAGTCCAGGTATTCTGAGGTTTGAGAACTACTGTAACTCTGAACCCTTCGACTTTCTATCCTCAATTCTCAGCCCTTGTGTAACAGTGTATATTTGCATATGGAATGGCCATTGTATGCAAATGAGAAACACTTCACAGTGGATAAGAGGACAATGAAGTCATTTTATCCGACAGGAACATCTACAGTGCAACTGTGCAGCAACAATGCAGCACAAACAATGTGACAAAAATATGGGAAAATGTACACAATAATTGTGTCACTACAAATTTAAAGCTGTGCATATTATGCATATGTAAACAACATGATGAGTATGTCTTGTGGGATTAGTCTGGAGGACTTGGACTTTGTCTCTGTTAATACAAATCATAATTCCAGAGTTAAATGAATTGTGTGCTTTAAATAATCTGCATTATTATTATACACTATCCTCAACTAGTTCTCCCTAATAATTTTGTGTGCAATCAGATTGTCTTTTATTTTGTACAGCACATTGAGAAACAAAACTTAAAGCCAATATTTAAAAGGTATCAAATCATTTTAAGGTGACAAAGTTGCATGTTACATACGTATTATCGTAATAACAGTAAATTATGCATTAGTAACTAACCCTAAACCTTACTCAATAAATACATTCGTTACTTTTTACTTATTTGTTACAATGTATTTACATTGTAGTAACATCACCTTAAAATAAAGTATAGTAATGATAATAATAATGAAATTATATGGACATAGTAATGGCCTATTTAATATTAGAATCATGAAACAAAAGAAAGAAAAAGGTCTGCAGACAAAGCGAGGAATAAAACAAGTCATTTGGTATATCCCAAGTCTCTCACAGCTGAATGTGTAATGGCATGCCTGTTTTTCCTCGTCTTCTCATCCCATAGCACTTGGCCTGGAATCTGTTGTCTGCATTACTAATAGCATGATGGATGGCATTGCATGAGAAAAACAGGCAATCAACAGCCCACTCCCTGCTAACCTCTATACCTCCAGACGGTGCTGGAGTTCAGGAGAGCAGAACAAGCTTGTAAAGCACACAACCCTTATTTTTCCTCACTTTTTTGCACCTGCCACTGTGCGCAGACACACGTTTTCCCCAGGTGCTGGGGCTGAGCCAGTGTGCGGCGAATATCTTCTGCAGTGGGTCGGTCGATGCAACCCTCACCAACAATTCAAATTTGGTTTTACTTCTGCTAAATATTGAATGGGCATAAGCCTTTGTAGCAAGGTTAAACATATTGATCTGGGTGAGATGCCACAGGCTCAGACGATCAAGATACTGCTTTGTTGTGAAGGGATGCACGCTTTCATCTCCTCTCTGCCCCCCTAGGCTTTTGTGGTGGTGGTGGACAGGGATGCTGTACTTCACCCGCTGCTGATCTTTGATGCTTCTAAATGCCCCTGTAAACACACACTCTTAAACGATACTTGGAGGTTTTTTTTCTTCTTCTTTTTAGAGATTTGGGTGCTCTAAAATAGGCATGTATGTATGTGGTACGAGTCAATTGCAAAAGGCAGTTCAGTATGTGTTCAATGGACACATGAAAGCCTGAATTGCATCATCTGCAAATGATGGAGGTCAAGTGACAGCCATATTCAGAATTCAGACCTTTCTGAACAATGAGTGCCAAAATGGAGACCCAGAGGGATGCAAAAGTGCCAATTTCACTGCAGAGAATCAAATGGCATGCATGACTATCAAAAGAATGAGGTGTTGGCATGATATTTTTAGATGGAACAGATTTGCAGTGTCTGAGATGAGGGGAGCTTGTTTCAGTCTTGCCAATATGCAAAGCTGTGCTTGAATCGCGTCCTTAAAAAACTTCAACTCGAATTAAATGGTAACATTTCTTGCATGTTGCTTGGTGAAATAGCAGTTTTCTTTCTTTCTTTCTTTCTTTCTTTCTTTCTTTCTTTCTTTCTTTCTTTCTTTCTTTCTTTCTTTCTTTCTTTCTTTCTTTCTTTCTTTCTTTCTTTCTTTCTTTCTTTCTTTCTTTCTTTCTGTTGTTTAATTTAAGACATAAAACTCTATGAACTGTCACCAAGATGCAATAATCTTGAACAGCACTGACCTTTTCGAGAAGCAAGCAAGGTGCCAGCCATTTAAAATCGTAGGGAAACCTCTGGTTGTAAAGTCCTGGAAAGTGCTCTGTTATTCTCAGCCCTTAACCATTTTCTCATTGTTCAGAGTTCCAGATGCTACACAGAAATGTAGTTCTGTGTTATTTATTTACTCATCAGCACCGAAACCATTGTTTTATTTAGATTTTTTTTTTTTTTTTTTTTTAGAGAGGACGAATAGGAAGAGGTCAAGCTGTCTTGAAATGCTTATCATTCAAAATGTTGAACTTTGAAGGAGCTATAGAGTAGAGAATTGAGTAAAGGTGCACCAATCAACCATACCAAGAGCTCTGTAATGTACAGGAAGTTGACAGAAAGAGTCTTTACCCAAGCACACTACTTTGTCACAGCACATCTGGAGTTTGCCAGAAAGCCTTGTGGCAGATATTAAGTGAATAAAACATTTGTGTGATTTCTAAAGACTGGTTGGACCCATAGTGTAATGTTTGGGCCAAAGAATGGATAAGATGAGGCAGATATAAGTGCAGGAGTTCAATGAAAATGCAAACATAAAAACCAGGAAACAGGGAGCTTAGAGAACACATACACATGGGGAACATCAATCATTGACTGACCAAGCACAAGAGAAACACAATGGATACATATACACAGGGGGAAACACACGTTAACAATTAAACAAGTCACACCAGGGGAGAGTAATAAACATAGGAAAAACTACAAATGACTTCAACATGGCACAGAGGACAGGATGTAACATAAAGGTCCAACCAAGACTAAGGGAAGATACAGTATGACATAAACCCACAGTTTTTAGAGGAAAATAAAAACGTGTATTCTTTAAGGACGCATCCAATTGATCAAAAGTAGCAGTAAAGACATTTATAATGTTGAACATTGATTACAAAAGATTTATATTTCAAATAAATATTGTTCTTCTGAACATTCTACATTCTATTATAGAAACTGAAAAAGAAAAAAAAAACTTGCATCACGGTCCATAAACATGTTATGCAGTACAAATCTCTCAATATTGATGATAAAAATAAATATTTCTTGGGCAGCAAATCAGCATATTAGAATGATTTCTGAAGAATCATGTGACACTAAGACTGAACTAATGGCTGCTGAAAATACCACTTTCCCTGTAAAAATATTTCACAATATTACTGTTTTTAATGTAATGACCTTTTCCACTCCATCTTGGCTTGACGGTAGTGGAATGGGAAGGGTGAAAATAAAGTGAAAAAAAGAAAAGAAAAATCCTCCCAAAAGCTTTTGTGGACTTCAGCATACATGGGCCGTTCTCTTCCACATGCCCTGCTGTCAGCCACACTGACTTCAAAGCGTGCTGATAGAGGAAATCCAGCTGCTCTCCTCTCCCAGCTGGGGCTGCTCTCGGCCCGGCTCCAGTGTCCGCCTGACCTCCCCTGTGGGACAGAGGCTTTTTTTGACAACATAAGCAAATTCTTCATTCTACCACTTCTCTTAATTCATAGAGCCTGTTTCTTTTCTTTCTTTTTTTTTTTTCTTTTTTTACGTGTACTCCAGCAGTCAGGTCCATTTTTTTTTTTGTCAGTAAAAGAGCAAAGGGAGGACTTCGACTTAACTTTATAAGTTAAACTGAGATAGAGAGAGATGTGATTCAGAAAACAGTGGTATCAGTACGGCACAGTCAAAGCCAGTACTCTGTGTTTTGAGGGAGAGTAAAAACATTTTTTACTTGAGGAAAAAAAAATGGCCATAAAAAGGTCCTCTGTGTCAGATTCTTTTTGCCGTAGCTTGTACTTACAAAGGTCGAGTGAAAACTGGCTCTTTCCTTATACACTGAAATAACAAATATTTGTCCTGGAGTAAGAATAATTCCCAAATTGTATTTTATCTGCTACTTCAATAATGTCTCACCATTGGATAATTGCCTCGGAGAATACATTAACAATGTTAGCGTCACGGTATTGTGGGCAAGGATTAATTTTGTTTTCAGACAACACAAACATACAAATTGTATTTTTTATGATTTCTTAACAATTTGCAATGCAGTCCTTGTGCTTCCATTAGATTAACCTTATTTGCAGCCTCATTTAAATCCCAAGCACATGCTGTCTTCGCCACAAATTAATAACACATCCCACGCTCCAGGTGAACGTGTGGTTATTGCTACTAAATATTATTTTTTGTTCAACCTGCAATTGGGCTTTCAGCAGCTTAAATCTTAGCCACTGCAAGGTGGGAGGAAGTTGGTGCAATTACAGCCAGACCTGCAAGCCCAGCAAACTGAGTCCGCTAAAACCAGGAAACCGTTTGTCTTTTTTTTTTTTTTTTTTTTTTTACCCATTAATAATAAACATATCTCTTCCTCTCTGTTTTCCAGCCTCTGGACTTTGAGTCAAAACATTTCTACAACCTAACTGTGGTGGCAACAAACATACGTGCTGATTCGATTACGGGTGGACCCTACATGGACCAGGCCACGATTAAAATCATTATTGAGGACGCGGATGAACCCCCTGTCTTCACAAAGTCAAATTATGTCTTCGACGTGCATGAAAACGCTGCAATCAACACAGTCATAGGAGCGGTAGTGGCTATAGACCAGGACGCCCCACACAGTCAAGTCAGGTAAAGGCTATCATTTCTAGCCCGTGTGACCTTGACGAAAGAGTTCTGGTGCTTTGCTTTCCTCCTTGGTGAAATTAGGGCCAAAACTTCTTTATTAAACCATGAGAAGATCAAGCTCAAGCTTCTACATCAATCTAATACACAAGTACTCCTTCATCGCTGCATCCTACCAGCCATTAAATGCTGCTGATGAAATTGCCTGTATAAGTGCATTTGCATTCAGACTAAATGGAGCTCTCACCTCCACAAAATGTGTTATACTGGGAAAGAAAGAGAGGGGGGGAGAGAGATAGGACAACGACACAATATGATTCCTCCCCTTCCTCCCACTGATGTATTTTAGTTCTGTGACTTCCTTCTTGAAAAATTACAAGGGCACCTTCAGTATAGGTTATACAGCCAATTTCTCTCAGTCCAACCTAGCATTCCATTAATTCTCCAGTGACTTGCGATGTTTCAGGGACAACACGCAACAGGTTATATAATTACACGGGAAACTGGGAGCTGGGGAGAAATCAGAGATTGGGTTTCAACGGTCCAATGGCGTTTACACCAAGTGAACATTCTCATGCGGGTGATCTATTTACTCTAGGCTTTAAGAACATTTTGAAATGTGAATATTACAAAAGGCTGTGAATAAAGTAACACTTTATTTTGATGGTCCACCTTACACAAACTATAAGTAACTTTGCAACATGTCAACTAAAGCTAATTAGAGAGACTGTTGTAGACTGTTAAGATATTGTTAGGTCTTAAGGTTCAGAATAGTTGAATAAGCTGTAGTAACCCATCAAATGTCTGGCTGGAGAGCATCAAAATAAAGAGTTAGTAGATATTGAACAGACAGAGTACTAATACTCTACTGAGAGTTAGTTCACATGTAGTTGCAAAGTTACTTATGGTTAATAGAATGGATGGTGTGGACCAACGAAATTAATTGTTGCCAAAATAATCATTCGCGTACAGCCTGTTTGAGAGTTAAACATGTTTGTTCACAATGTGTTCCTTTATACTCAAGCAACTCATGCAATTGACAGTAAATCAGCTGATCCACGCAAATCCATCCATTGTACAGTCATATTGAATGGGTAAAAATAAAGTGAGAATATAGTTCACAGTTACTCAAGTAGAGAGATATTAATATTATTATTTAATACACCCAAGTGTGAACAAGAGTGATCTATTTTTTTTTTATTTTTTCAGAATTGTACAGCCCTAGTTTATTCATTCGAAGAAATCCAGTGTCCATGTCCTCCTCAAGTGTTGATATCTCTCTATTGACCAATAAATGTTTATTTTATATTGTTGTGTACTTTGTATTCCATAGTTATTTTATTTGGCTTACAAATATGAGATATAATAATCTTCATGTAAGTTAACGTTACAGCACTGACATCTGTGATAGGAATTTGAGACTGCAACAAAATCTGTTGCATTTGGTGTTCCTAAGTTTGGATGTTTTTTTTTTTTTTTTTTTTTTTTTTTTTCCCCCGCCCTCCTGGGTTGGAATTCATTTTCTTTGCTGTCATTCGTGTTTGTGCTCCCATTGGTCTGACATTCAGGCTTTTCGTATTGATGCATTTGTGTTATTTGGAAGATGAATTACTTCTATCCTGAGGCCATCGAGTAGATTGTGTTAAGGTATACATGACAAGGTCCATTTAAGCATTAAAAGATCTTTTCTAATGTGATCAAATGATTTTTGTTGTTTTGAAAGTGGTAAAGTTGTGTGACTTGCCATGTGGACAAGAAGGGTTAAACTAATTTTAAAAGGTAAAGCCACTTTGTAAATAGAAATCCAAATGGAAAACGATGACTGACTTTATCAACCAAATATGCCCATGGCAAATTTCATAGAGACATAACTATACCTCATCTCAAATGGGAAAATTTCTGCTTGAATACAGCTAATTGTGCACATCGGTGTGGATGTCACATCAATAGAAGCAATCAATGTGAAATGAGCAAGAAAAAAAAAAACACCTGTAATTGTGGCTTTTAAAGGACTGGTAAAATTTAAATGTCAGTTTTAATCACAGTTCGTCATGGAAATAGTAATTTAAAGAAACATTCCTCCTCATCAGTCTGACCTCTCAGACCACCAATACCTTCTTCTTGTTCTTCTTCTTGTTCTTCTTATTTTTCTTCTACTTCTACCTCTTCTTCTTCTGCCAAGCTGTGTCCAAGTTCAAATTAGCCTTGTTAGAAATATTGTCTATCTCTCAAAAGAAGTGTGGGTGTAATCAGTGGGAATATTTTAACCTTCGCTGACAGAAGGCCCTCTGGCTCCAGAACTTGTTATGGCACCTGATATCTAGCTTGTGCTAAGACATGGTGTGGCTGCTCTTGATGGCGATTGTGTTATATTGATGTGATATACACTTTACTTATAAAGAGGAAGCAGAGTAATTTGATTTGGTTACTGCCCATTTACAGAGTGCAGCCTGCTGAAAAAAAAAGTAGAGTAAATTGTCCTTCTGTTAAAGTCCCTGTAATTACTCTTTTATTCTAGATAATAACTAAAAATCCACAGAGGGTGTTCTATTTTTTTTTGTAAGGAATAGATTTTTTTTTTGTTTTTAATATAAAAGTTTATTAACTACTTGTTTATATATATATATATATATATATATATATATATATATATATATATATATATATATATATAATGAAAAAATTGTATAAAAAATATATTAAAAGCGAAAGGCATCACTTTTTTCTTTTTCTTGCATCACAATGGAGAGCGTTTTTTTTTCTCTCTCTCTTTTACCATTTTCATTTGCGTAATGTCATTAAATGGTCACACTTCAGGTTACATTATAATTACATTAGCAAGTAGAGCTCCTGAGCAATATTAATCAACAACATGCACTTTATATGTTATCATTTTGTGTCGTGACTTGTAATTAAATGCTGTTTTTGCTACCATAATTAATATATTAATATTATATATATTATAGTAATATGTAATATTTGGTTTGACTCTTGATAATGAAAAGGGTGATAATGTGTGATTTATGTTGTTCATCATGTGTGTAAAGAACAGTTAAATCTTAACTGGTTTTATTAAACACACAAAATAATAATTAATGAATAAAATTTAAAATTCAAATTTATATAAATTAAGTGAAGAAATTCATTTCTTAAAGTGAGAACAGTCTTACATTTAAACAAAATAATGAGAAATCTGAGCTACATACTTATGATAAGGGATTTTTTTTCCTGTACACCCTAAACAAAGTCCAAGAAATAATTAATTACAGATTTGATTGTTATTTTTTTCTCCCACTCCATCCCCCACAGTAACTTTGTCAGTTTGATTGACACATAGCAGAACATTTCAGGGTCTGTCTCTCAGTGGTACGTGGAGCTGTCAGAGCCTGACTGAAATCCACTCAGCCTCCTGGAGACTGATCCCAGGTGGGAATCCTGTCTGGCTGCCTGCACAGCAGTACAGCACTCCTCCTGGACTTTTTACCCTCAGTCTCTGGATCTTTACCACGGCTGAACATTTTCTTCACGCTCACTATGCAGACCAATGAATTATTTCAAATTATTTATTTTACAACCCATTCGTCATCCAGTAGGGCTTTCTTGACAGTTATACATCACACACAGATTGTTTTCGAGACAATGTCCAAATAGACATCACCTTGATGATTCAAAGATTGGTAAATTGTTGGTGCATATGAACTGGGTTGAAAATAAATATGCCACACATCTCTGAGCGAATTCGTACGAGTGATTAAAAGGTGGCTAATTCGTACTAATTCGTACGACCTCATTCATCCGAATTTGTTTGATTTTTCTAAACCCACGTGATGGGTTGGTTTAGGGGTGGGGTCAGAGGTAGGTCATTCGTATGAATTCATATGAATTTGGTAACTCGTAAAATATGTACGAATTAGCACAAATCATACGAATTTGTACGAGTGAGGTGAGGTTTAAAAGGCATGTCTTCAGGAAATAATAAATTGTGATAATCATGCCATATAAAAACATGATGCTAAAAAGCAATATTTTAATATCATATTTTGTGTGCATTTTATTGGTTTGTTTGCCACTGAGTATTCTATAAAATGCGTTTACCAAAATGTTGGGGTCATTTTACCTCATATACTAAGGGATGCTGTTTTGTTCTCTCTCTGTTTTCCTTCTATAGGTATTTTATTGATAGACACACAGATTTAGAAAGGCAGTTTAACATTAATGTTGATGACGGGAAGATCACATTAGCTAAACCTCTGGATAGAGAGACGGATATGTGGCACAATATCACCGTGACAGCCGCTGAAGTTCGTAAGTTAATTTTCCCTTTCTTTCTCTTCTTGATTGAAACAATAAATGTTTTGTGTTTCAGGATGCTTGTATAATAATATCAAAGAGATCATTACAGTAATGCGCAGAGATCATTTAAATCTGTGTAGAGGCGCTTACAGACCAATACAAATTTCACATCACAATTAACACATTTTTTTTTAAATATATAATTATGTCATAAGATTTACAATGTATAAACACATTTTTGTGTATATTCAACATCTCAAAAGACACTAAAAAGACCAAAACCTGGATACTAACTTTAAAATGAACCATAAAAGCCAATGTAAAATAAAGCTTTTCCTAACACCTCGAGTATTAATTTACCATCGACAGATTTTAAGGTGTAAAAGTTTCCTCTCAGAAACTGAAGATACTGATTTTACTGAATTTAACAGCACAGCAGTCAATTCATGGACATCTAATGAGTAATTTCTACTCATGCCAGAACTGTTTGCTGTACATAACAGATAAAAGAACATCTGTTGACTGGATAAAGAACTTATTAAACACAAGCTGTGGATCAGAAATAAACACTGCGCAAGCCATCCATAAACCTCGAGATTCATTTTGATTGGCATGTACAGCTACATTATTCGGGTATTGGAGCCAAAAAAATTTCCCCTGGAGGAGGAAAACAAATACTGATGTTGTCATATACAATTAACTTAAGATGTCTAAGAGCTCAAAGAGTAGAATAAACTGAATTATTTAAGGGCTGATTGAAAAATGTTTGCCTTGTTCAGTGTTTTGACATGACCAACAAATCTGGATTATTTTTTGGTTGATGCCTTTGCATGGTGAAACATAATTGAACAGAAGTATCCACACAGCATGACTATGAATATGAGTCTGCGCTATTGCATTATGTTTAAACGTCTCTTCTAGGCTCCAAATATATATATATATATATATATATATAT
Organism: Cyprinella venusta; assembly: GCA_038021265.1. Classification (NCBI taxonomy): domain Eukaryota; kingdom Metazoa; phylum Chordata; class Actinopteri; order Cypriniformes; family Leuciscidae; genus Cyprinella; species Cyprinella venusta. Next base: position 30,226,756 of record CM075864.1, read on the forward strand.
ATATATATATATATATATATATATATATATATATATATATATATATATATATATATTTTTTTTTTCTTAAAGGGCGATCAATGAGGGAAATTAATTGACAGGTCAAATTCATTTCAAATGCTGTGTGCTGTTCTAAGTGTCACACATTACAGCAGTGTGCCCTGAATTGCCATGCGCTAAAGCCAGACGAATAGATAATTGCTTTAAAAGTCAGTGGTTGCAACCCTAATTAAATACAATCATTTACATGGGTCCTCAAAAGGGACTGTAAATTACTGCCAATGAATAATTCCAATGAAAAGTTAATCTAATTAAATTGCCCTTTATTGTCTTCTAGACTTCATCTGCCACCGTTTTATTAATATTAATATTCATTTCTTTAACCTTCATGTATAAAACATGCACCTGTACAGGGGATTTCAAAAGCACTTTGAATGTTTTTTTTTTTTTTTTTCCCTCCACCGTAATCCTGTTTTGCATACTTGATAATGTCTAAAGCTCAAACGGATGATGCGTCTCATCTGTCTCTCCATCAACCCAGAGGATAAGTATGGGGGGGATTGAGGGAAAGAGAGAGAAAGAAATTGGCGTGAGGCAGAAAGAGAATGGAAATACAGTAACTGGGTCATTTTATTTACCTGGGATTTGCAATAGCACCCTTCTATATTTGGCCACTGCACTTCTGTTTTCATTGCTTTAATAGCTTGTCTCTTTTTGTGTTAGGAAACCACAGCCAGATTTCCAGAGCCATTGTGGCAATCAAAGTGCTGGACATAAATGACAACGCCCCTGAGTTTGCCACCGAGTACGAAGCCTTTCTCTGTGAGAATGGCAAACCTGGACAGGTAAGAGGGCATCAATCTGGCCCGCCAGCTGCATCTCCCTCTCAAAGCTCCTCCGTAATGGTCAGCTACGGTAAATTATAGCCTATAGATTTAAGAGAGAGAAGCAAGCGACACCTTGATGGCCCTTTTTAGCTACTCTCTCCCTCTGCAGAAAACGAAAACAATCAGATCCATTCAGGCCCAGTCAGAGCCTGCATCGCTCTAGCTGACATGCAGTGTCTGTGACTAACAGTATTAGTATGTACCTCCTCATCCTCCGCCCTCTAACACACTCACCGTGAGAACGTTCTCCATCCATGTGCGGAAAAGAATGACCGTAATGATGACGGTGGGGTCCTGCTTTTCAGGGCGCTGTTAATCATGAAGAAAAATAACTTGTCTTGAACAGGGGTGGCAGATATATAGATGGACTTGGCACAGAAAAGTGGGCTGCCAAAGCCGCGCCCCTAAGCTTAGGGTCTCTACTTTTATGAGTGAATGAGACATATTTTTCATCCCGTGTTGTCTGCTGTCAATGTCTGGCCCCATTTGATGTCAAAAGTGGAGTAATGGATGACCGGTCCCTCTCTGCGTGTCTGTGTCCACAGGTGATTCAGACCATCAGCGCTGTGGACAAAGACAATCCTTCCCAGGGACACACTTTCCACTACCGCCTAGAGGTGCTTAACAATCCCAATTTCACCATCAAAAACAATTTAGGTAAGTTAATATACGACTGTAATTGGTGAATTGTTCAACATCGACATTGAACTAACTCAAACTAATGGCACTGTTGTTTTCTGTACACTGTAAAAACATGCAAACCGACTGAAGTGAAATAGAAATAGTATGTTGTACTGACAAGTATGTCACTTGGTTAGTTTAGTTCACTCACATGAGAGTTATAGTAGCTAAAAAAGAATATATAAAATGTAATTGTTACCATTGTTGTGTTTTGCATGCTGAATGTTTAAAGGACACATTAGGCACAAAATGAACATTGGGTCTAATAAGACATTGGTACTGAGTCGACCGTTCTCTGGGAATTGTTTTCATGATAATCAAATGTAAAGAGTTCTACCTCTAAATACTGTTTAGCGTATAATGCTAGTATATGGGGCATAGAATAAGTAAAAAGAAATCTCTAGTTAATACCACTAACAAGGCTCAAATTAGCCCCACAGAGTTGGATCTAATGCCTGGTTCAGATTACACAATTTTAGCCCGATTTTGGCACGATCCGTTTGACGTAGGGTGTCGTAGGGATTTGTAAACGACAACAGGCGTCGGGAAGCAAGATTTGATCGTATCATCTCGTATAGTGTGTCATAGTGGGCGACAACCTACGTCGCGTCTGCGATGCTTCACGACATCACGACAAAAAGAGTAGCATGTTTAAATTTTTTAATGGTCGTCCACGATGGTTCCGTCACATGTATGAGGTTCAGGGCTGGACTGGGACAAAAAATCGGCCCGGGTATTTTGGCCCAGACTGGCCAACTACATATGAACATAAACATAACTGAACTGTGTATGCACTTGAATATGTGTGAGATGAGTGAGATGAAATAACTACTGAGTTTTATATAGTATTGGTCAGTGCACATCTGTCCCTCTAGGGGGGTTCGGGGGGCATCCCCCGTAAGAAAATTTTGTGCTTTTTAATGTTAAATTCATCAATCTGGTGCACTTTGAGAGTTCAAAATTAAGAGCTCCAACCCATATTCAGTGTGCAAATTGAACAAAGAAAAACTCAAAACTCTTTTAGTTGGGATATAGTGTCTGTCTATTACATACTACATAATTAATCATAGTTATAATATTAATCACGTGACAGTTATAGCCATATATTGTAAAACACATGCACTGAAAAATAAAAGCAACTTTCACAATTAGCTTACAACTAATTTCTGTAACTTACTTGAAAGAGATATAAACACATCTTTTATTTTTATGGAAACGGCATTCAGCTTTTATTTTGGCAGAAAACATGGTTTACAAGTGGGTCTTATACTCTCATTATAATTCTAGTAAAATGCATAATTGTCAAATATCTCTAACAAACAGTTCTCTACACTCACTAATGTCTCTCGTGATCCCCCTCACTCCTCATCTACACTAAAGGCTGTTTCTTTTTTTTATTTTTCACGCCATTTCTCTGCACATTCCTTGCCCGATGGCCAGTCCAGCCCTGATGAGGTTGACCAATAGGAGCACAAGCTTTTCTGTACACAACTTTCAAAAATGGCGAAATGAAAGAGGGACGATAGTGCTAACATTAAAACTAAAAGTAAAAATATATAAGAAAACAATATTTTACCTCAAGTTCTCTTTGGAGGATTGACAGCCCATACTGTCCTCTTCGAGCAGGGTTCTCAAGTCTCAAGCAATGGCCGTGAGACACACACAATTCAACCAGTTCACACGCTCACACGCCACACCGTGTATTTCTCACGTTGAAAAGGCAATGTCAAGCAATCCAGGAACATGTCCATTGATGGGTTTTCTTTCTTTTTTTACTTTTTTTTTTCTGAACACAGTACAGCCAATACAACACTCACCGCTTCATTCATTGTTTACGTTCGTTTCTGGAAGTCACTCACTACTAGTTTCGCCTTCTCGATGACATCACGCGTGCCGTTAAAGACGGGATGCGATGACTGGTCAGGAAGCAACGTGTTGTTGTCCACGACACGACAAGATTTTAGGAGTCAAAATCGCATAATCTGACACAGTGACTATCATAACAGACAAAAAAAATTTGTAATCTAAACCAGGCATAAGGGGTGGAGATGGGTAGGATTACATATATGTAAGGTGGGGGGAGTTGGATCTGAATCCAACTCCTCCCCCTGGATTCCGTGTTCTGCAGTGAGGACCATCTCACTACAAGGGAAAAAGGGGTCCCATACTTTCATACGAGAGAGAGAGAGAGAGAGAGAGAGAGAGAGAGAGAGAGAGAGAGAGAGAGAGAGAGAGAGAGAGAGAGAGAGAGAGAGAGAGAGAGAGAGAGAGAGAGAGAGAGAGAGAGAGAGAGAGAGAGAGAGAGAGAGAGAGACATCTGCAAACATAAACATTGTGTGTCAAGTGCAGTCCGGAGGCGTGCGTTTGAAGGGGAAATCTGGCGGAATTAGTGTACCCAAAAGTTAGCAGATGTACAATTGTCTGGACATCAGCTATTTTGTACTCCCCAGTGCATTTTGAAAGAAAGCAAATGAACAGAATCCAAGCCGAGGTTTAGCAATGCAACTCGATGTAGGGTGACTTACTCAAAGTTGAGGCTGTGCAGCAGATGGTTCTAAATTTGTTTGCTAAATACACTGATTTTTTTTCTTTCTTTTTTGTATAACCTATCCAACCTTCCTTTTCACACTGTGCTCCTGCTGTTCTCACTGTACAACCTAGTATTGCACTATGCTTTCGAAGACTTGAGAGAGAACTATTGATCTAGTTCCATTTGGCATGTGGTCTTATGGCTGACCGTTGAAGGAGCTGTTGTTTTGGCTGCTCACCAAAAAGAGGAAACGTGATATTTTTGAAGCAGACGGATCAGAAGTTACATCAAAAGAGCTTTGCCTTCCAAGGGACAGTCATGTTTTGAGTTAATATGAAAGTAAGAATGAGAGTCAAAAGGAAATAAATTGTGGATCTTCACAGTCTATGTAATGTGTTTTGAGTTACGTGACTGAATATATAAATGTGAATGTAAAGAAATCAAATTGTTATTATTATTGGTATAGGTCTCAATTGTACAAAACAACCAACAGAAACAAAGTTTGAAAAATTATTTTAAAAAATGTTAGACTTAAAACTATGCTTTCATACTGTTTTATTTTTTTAAGGAAAGTGGTTTAAAAAATGAAATTTAAGAACAGCACAGCTATTAACACTAGGCTCATTTTCTATTTCAATTTTGATTTATTATAATGCGTGTATAATAATATACAAAGCTGATTATTTTATTGTAACATAGTTTTAAAAATAGACTGATATGAAGTAATTATTATTATTATTATTATTAAAAATATTAAATGTAAGTAACACTTCCACTTATCATTATAATAAATATTACACTGTAATGTTGTAATTATAAAATTGTAGTAAATACGTTATGTCTGTTATTAGAATGAACAAGGAAAAAAATAAAAATGTTACAATGGAAAAAATAAAATAAAGATGAAAACAATGACAGGAAAAGCTTTGAACAATTTGACTAAGACAAAGACAGACCTTGAGAGATGAAGCAGACAGGCAGAATGTCATTAGTGACAATCTAAGTGATATCTTGAGAGGCAGCATGTATTATGAGTCAGCCTGAGTGAGTTCAGGTTAAAGATGGCCACTCCATCACAGAGACAGGAGAAAGCTCTGTAAGGACACCAGGCTTTGATGCACAGCCCGAGGCGTCTGATGCACTAAGGCCGCTTTCTCATCTCTTCTGCTGTGTGTGTGAGTGTACGAGTGTGCATGTGTGTTTGATCGCGCCTGGCATCAAAACTTCTGCAGCAATTTGACAACATGTCCAAATTCGTGCTATATCCTGTTTCTTTTCATCACAGTATATGTTGTTACTTGCGATTCATGATTAAAAAGCACGACTTTGTGTATTGTTAGAGTCCCTTAAAAGGATAGTTCACTCAAATTTAAAAATATTGTGATCATTTACTCACTATCATGTCATTCCAAATCTGTATGCCTTTATTTTTATTTATGTGGAACACAAAATAAGGCATTTTGAAGAATGTTTCAAATGTTTCGTCTATATAATGAAAGTCCAAAACAGCACTGACTTTCATTGTATGGACAAAAATAAAATTTAGGTTTTTAGATTTTTTTCTGGCTATGCTTTTGAGGTAAAGTCTTCACACACTTGAATTAAGTCACATTCTCTTTTAGTCATAACACCATAAATCATATTTTCCCTATGTACTGGGAACTTACCATGCAATTATGGGTACATTTTATTCAGTAGCAGTTAGTTGCATGATTATCCATCCTGAAGTCTCGTCTCAAAGATCATGTGCAATGATCTAGATATGCTCATCACGGAGGCACACATGCGGTCTTTGATGGTTCCTACCTGCACACACCAGGCAGGTTGTCTGAAGCAGACCTCTGGATCTGAGCTGTGGAGGATGTTTGTGATGATAACTGTAATTGCAGTGGATGGTGACATGGAGAGGCCGATGTGAGCTGGGAACTACCAGCAGTTACCGTGACCTTAAAATTTGTGCTTCAGGGTATTGTGCCTTAAAAAAAGAGATTGAAGACTCGAACACAACTTAATAGCTCACATATACTGTCAGAATATTATTATTAGTCTTCATTTTGCTATAAATGTGACTAGAATGAAATGTTCAAATGCACTTAAACCTTTATTTTGGCCATAACTGCGTAGGCACTTTAAAATAATAGTCAGATAATCAAAGCAACGAATAAAGACTGCATATTAGTGAATATTCTTTGGAGAAATAAGATACATTAGTTCAGGACAATGTTCTTCACACATAGTGACACATAAAAAAAAATATGGAACTTTAATTACATTGATAAATCATCTCACAGCATTTGCAGATAATTGCTTTGTGATCTCAGGGAAACAAAAAGAAAGCCATATTTACATTTTTCATTAGCATGTTTATGAGCGGAAATTAAATTCCAACCCCATTCAGTTTACCGATATTTGTTCCAGTGAGTTCCTTGATGTCCTTTCATTCTGTAGTTTTAAATGATGAACTTCCATTTGTTCACCCTTATGAGAAGCAATAAATAAATACATACATTAACATTGCCTTGGTTTCTCCCAAGACTCTATTAAATGATAAAGCTTTTTCCATAACTTGGTTATATGTTGAATCTGTCTGAGGTATTATCTAAACCTTTCACTCAGTAGCTGATTTTATTTTCTTTCTTGAAATAAAAACTGAAGGCTTTTACTGAGATTATTAACTGAAAGAGCTCATTGAGACACTGGAGAGCTTCAACACATGCTTTGAGGTAGGGGGGCAGATAATGAAGTTACAACTTCAGAAAAGAAGCACCAGTGGAGGCTCCAGTGCTTTGTTTCTTTGTCTGCTTTCCTGAGACACTTTCACTACTCCTGTAGCCTTTGCAAGAGATTGACAGCAGAGATGAAGCTATTTATATCCATCCGTTTATTTATTGCTGGGATTGACATTGTCTTGTTGTAAATGTAATAGTGTGTCGTTTCCCTACCATTTACTTGCATGGATTGTCTTTGATTTCATGCATCACAGCCAAACTTTATCTCTCCCTAGATAACTCGATCAGCGTTCTTGCCAAGCACGATTCCTTTCGGCGTCAGAAACAGGAGAAGTACCTCCTTCCCATCGTTGTGTCTGACGACGGAGAGCCTCCATTGAGCAGCACGAACACTTTAACTATCAGGGTGTGCGGCTGCAGCAGGGAAGGCATTGTGCAGTCGTGTAACGTCGAGGCTTTTGTTCTACCCATTGGTCTCAGCATGGGAGCTCTGATTGCTATTCTAGCTTGTATAATTCTACTTCTCGGTAGGTCATTTTCAGCTGCCTCTTTTAGTCCTTATTTATTTATTTTTTTAATTTAAAATGTAAAAATTGTTGCATGTACAATCTGAATCTAAACTGCACTTGGTGAAAGAATAACTGCACAAGGCAAAGGCAGAGATCACCATGTGGATGTTCTTGTGCCTTTCAGTTATCGTGGTCTTGTTTGTGACATTGAGGAGACACAAGAACGAGCCGCTAATCATTAAAGACGACGAGGACGTGAGGGAGAACATCATCCGTTATGATGACGAGGGAGGCGGGGAGGAGGACACGGAGGCCTTTGACATCGCCACCCTGCAGAACCCAGATGGCATCAACGGCTATCTGCCCAGGAAGGACATCAAGCCTGACCTGCAGTTCATGCCCAGACAAGGTCAGCACTCGGGTCCGAACGGAGTAGACGTAGATGAATTCATCAACGTACGGCTTCATGAGGCAGACAACGACCCCACGGCTCCGCCATATGACTCAATTCAAATCTACGGCTATGAGGGCAGGGGCTCTATTGCGGGCTCCCTGAGTTCCCTCGAAACGGCCTCTTCGGACTCGGACCAGAACTATGACTACCTTAGAGAGTGGGGGCCGCGCTTCAGAAGACTGGGCGAGCTCTATTCCGTGGGCGAGAGCGACAAAGAGACTTGACCTCCAAGCACTACGGACCTTTTGCTTTCATCCACATAACGTGTGTATTATGCTACGGGGATGTTAGACACTTCTGTTAAGGGGGGTGGGGTGGGGGGAGCGCCTTTAAAAAAAAAAAAACTTCTTAGCGAGACCTAATAGCATTAGTCATCTACCACATCAGCGTGCATCGTAACGTCAGAACTTAACAGTGTCTATAGTAGGAGGTCAATGTGGAGTGTGAGTTTAGATTACCGTCACTGAGTGTCTAGCAGTATTTTGGGTATTTGTTGTTCACTGTGACCACCAGAGGCATCAGAACTTTGATTCTTGGTAGTCGCTTGAAAAGACTGGATGGAAAGAGGACATTTGGGACACCTTGTAGCCCACTGTGGCCGGAGAAACAGGACTGCAGAGGCCTCATGACACCGCTCCCCAGCGACAACGGATCTCTTGACGTCATTTAGCCAATCAGATAAAGGAACATTTTAAAAGGAGGTAAACTAAATAGCAATATATTGTCTACATTACTTATGAATGTATGTGTGATTTAACAAATGCGAGCGCAATGAAAATACATCACACTGGCTTTAGGATCTGCCTGCTGAGATAAGAATCGACCCTTTGATACTACATGGCCAGATTTCTCGAGTAAACTGGAAAAGCCTTGAGGCTTGCTTTATACAACCCTTTGTATCCATATGCTTTAAGCGTGATTCACACTCAAAGATGATTAGAGTGTGTGTAAGACTGAATTGAGGACAATTGTGGGAACAATGAGGCCTTCGTTTTACAAAAGCAAGCATTAAATACAGTCGTATTCCAATGTTTTTTGGAACATTGATGTGTTTCTTCATTATTGTGTATGTTTTATATAAATATATAAATATTCATTGCCAGTTGTCTGTTTTGTGCTACAGGTTTGAGTATATTTGTACTTTTAATTTAATTTTATTTATTAGAGTGCAATTGTTTAATTTAAAGATTCCAGCTTTTCCTCTTCAGCTTTGTTTCATTCTGCTGCATCACTGTTTTTTAAAAGTTTTAAAAACGACATTTCTGTACTGAAATTCACATAGTGATATTCGCGATTACACTGAACTGTGAAATCCACAGAGGATTTGTTCTTGACCAGGAAAGACAATTTAATATGTTATTGATACTGTGTGTATGTGTGTATATATAGTATATACTATATAGTATATACATACCACATACTATATGTACTATACACAGTGATATCAGTGATCATTCTAAGCACAATAGCTGATCATCTAGTTCATGGTTATATTTGACCCCTGCCATTTTTTAGATCAAAAGTCAGAAACCACTGAGTATGAAATACAGAAACAGACATGCGTAATGTGCTGCACTGTATGATATTAGAGCAAAAAGAAAAAAAAAAATATGTACATAGAATCATTGCTGATTCTCTTAGCTTTTCTTTGAAGTGATGGTTTTGTCTATGCACGTTAGCTATTGCACATGGGGATCTGGCACTGGAGCTGCGTGCATACTCTGTTTGTCTCGATGGGATTATCTTGGACGGACAGTATATATAAAATAGTCTTTCATGCAAATCATATTTTCTACTGTGCTTTAATGCTCATACACTTGTATGTTTAATTAGCTACTCTCTGTATTGTAATCTAAAATATCCATGTATTGTTTCCTACTTTGTGAAATATATTTTTATAAATACTTATGGGTGTAACGTTTCTTAAGCCAAGTATGTCACTGGTCCTGTGACCTGTAGAGCAGATCTCTTCTTGCTTTTATGTTTTCATGAAAATGATCCTCCTATTAGGCACAAAAATAGCTGAGTAAGAATTGAAACTAAATTTTTTACATTAGATGCTTATAAATTAAATGAATCGCATCTCTTTTTTTTCTGAGAAATATTTTTTTGTTGTTGTTGGCAGACGACCAATGCATTGAAAAGACATCACAAAAAAAGTGACTTCTTAAGTCAATGTTTGTTGGATTTCAAAAACCTATCACTGGCCAACAGCCAGTGGTAATCCATTATGCAGTTGAGTTTGTCAGTTGTGTCCTAAACTCATAAATCCGTTCTGGTCTTTGAAAACATGCATTATAAGGTTTTCTTTGGCCAGTTTTGATGGGTTATTATCAGTATCTCATGCCATGAGCTGCTTGTTTTTTAAGAGATTGTGTCAAATTAAAAACTTTTTCATTTGGCTGTTTCCTAAGACAAACAGCAAGTCCTGTGTGACTGGCTTCTCTCTCATTTTGTCCTGTCTGTGTCAAGTGTGGTTTGGCAAAGCTTGTTGCATCTATAGTGCATCTATTTTATAAATAATACATTGTATAAAATGAATATGTTAAATTGACAATCCTACATTACAACAAATGAGAAAAAGCTTTTTTTTATTATTATTATGGTTAGGATTATTTTGCGAAGAATTTATGCATTCGTTGCATTTTGTGCTTGATCAAACCTCCAGTTTCCTTCCTTTTCAGTACCCAGTCAAAAGTTTGGGAACATTACAATATATTAATGTTCTTGAAAGAAGTCTTCTTTATCACCAAGGCTTTATTTATTTGATCAAAAATAGTATTATTCTGAAATATTATTACAATTTTAAATAATTGTTTTCTATATTAATACATTTAAAATTTGAAACATTTCTTTTTTTTAGCAATATTGAAAACAGTTTTTGCTGTTTAGCATTTTTGTGGAAACAAGGATACCATTCAAACATTTTTGGTAAGATAAAAAAGAGAGAGATTAATAGTTGAATGCTTTCATTCATCAAGAATGCATTAAAATGATCAAAAGTGACAGTGAATACATTTATAATGTTACAAAAGATTTCTATTTGATAAATTGTTTAATGTATTTAATAGATAAATAATGCAAACACTTGCTGTTCGTTGAATTTTCTATTCATCAAAGAATTTCCACAATGAATTCATTTTATGAGAGATGCTGATAGATTTTAATGATCTATCCCCCACAGTGTTTTCCAACAAAGAGAAGGCTTATGAGTCATAATTTGCTTCTATCTCGTTTGTTCCTTTTGAAAGATTTGAATTTATCCTCTAACCTATCTGATATTAGATTGTTTTCAGAAATAACAAAATCTCATGATATTATCAATTACTGTGCTGGAGTAGATTTGTTATTTGTTGCACTGAAACTAAAAAAAAAAAAAAAAAAAAAAAAAATCCTTACAAGATTACTGTGCACAACCTCAACTGATATGTATGCCTGTCTGCCCCTACTTGTATGCAGTGATTATTATTATTTTTATTTTATTTATTTATTTATTTATTTTTTTGTATTATTATTTCACTTGTATGCCCCAGGTTAGAATTATAACATCAAAACATTTCATTGAATTAACCAAGGAGACAAATAGAGACAGAAAAGTTTGCGGAAAAAAAAAAAAATGTTGGAAAGCCATGTTTGAGATAAATGTAGGTTAAGAAAGTAAGAGAGACAAGTGGAAAAAAAGGTCACTGTCCACACACACAAGTTTTAATTCTGCTCTATTTTCTATTCTATGCATGAGAAGCAGGCTGGTCAATTAAAAATCATTTAATTTAAGTGGGTAATACTGTATGACTTCAGATGTACTCTCTGCATATTCATCACTGGCATTTCCTATGCAGACTAGGTAATAAATTGGAAAATGGCATATGTCCCCATTAAAAGGACATCTTTATAGAAGTCAAGCGAGTTGGAACAGGCCATTACTCTGCCTCTCCCACAGATCACTGAAGCAGTGGAAATACACAGGCGCCATATGACCACCCTGACACGTGTATTAATATTGTTGACATCTTTCAAACTTCTGATATGGCAGAGGATTTATTCTCTGATCCTACAGCAAATGTCTTTGTGCCATGTGCTGATCCAAGCTAGTTCTTGATGGTAAAAGTTTCAAAAGTGCCAGTAATATCAGAAAATGTGAGAAAAAAAGGGTTACACTTTATTTTAAGGTGACATTGTTACATTGTATCTATACATTTAAGTAATGAGTAAAATTAAAAAGCTGCAAGTACTTTATAGGGTTAGGTTTAGGGTTTGGTTTAGGGTTATTTGCATGTAATTATGCATAATTTATTTGTTATCACTACATATAACATGCAACAAGGATACTAAAAACTAAAACAAATTATGCATTATTAAATGCAAATAATCCCAAACCAAAACCTATTTCAGCATTTGTTTCTGTGACCAAATATTTTTAGTAAGCACTTGACAAAATACTTTTTATTCATTTCATAAGTTGAGATAATGATATTCAATATTATATAATTGTAATCATATATTATTGCTTTTTTATTTCATATTTCTAGAATAACTTCTAATCCAAAACAAACTAAAACTTAAAGTCTGTCTGCTTCTTCTGGTGTGTTCGGTATACATTTCTAAAAAGAGCTGCGTGTTTGGCAGCTATTCTATTTATTTCCAGTTCCAGACATGAAAAGAAAAAAAAAATTCCATAATTCTCTCTCCATCTACATCTTTCTTGGACTGAAAACAGCTTTTCTCTGTGTTCATCTCCATCCTCCCACAGACATGGTTTCATTTGGGAGACCTTGGATATGATTCAGAAACAAGTGTCCTGGTTTGTGTAAAATATCTCCATATTTTTAACATATTTATGATTTTTTTTTTTTTAATTTTTAAATGTTATTTTTTATATACTCTACTTTGTGATAGTAAGTTCACAGCAACTCTTGATGGATCTTGGACAATTATCGAGGTCAAAAGTGAATGATGATTTAAAGTGACTAAATAACATTACTGGTCCGTAAGGCCTTTGTGGCATATTCATGCATATTCATGAGAAATGCAGAGAGGTTGGATGCATTGACAATTCTAATTAAAGCAACCCTGATGAAAATTAGATAGACGTGACCAAACAATGATAGACGTTGATGGTGGGTAATAAACAACAAAACAACTTTTGGGGAAAAGCATCTGTCACATATCACTTTAACATATGCCTCGGGTCTTTAGTGACCTCTGGGACGTCATCCACTACCCCCCTCCTCATTAATTTTTATTATTTATTTATTTTTTTTAAGTTAGATATCAATCTTCTTAGTATTCCTCAATCAATTCATTATAAACAATGTAGTGCAGTTCATCATTGTGTATAACAAAATACGCTTTATTTTATTCTTCTGTAATTGTTACTCTAATATCGAGAGAGTTTTATATTATTGCGATAAATATTTTTATATATTTGGATATATAAGGATAAATATTCATCCATATTTGATATAGATATGGGTATACTTGCATATAGTTTTTGTTTACTCCTGATATATATATATATATATATATATATATATATATATATATATATATATATATATATATATATATATATATATATATATATATATATTAAATACTGCTAGAGAAAAAAGTTACTTTGCAAACTTTGCAAGAGAACGACACAAGTGCTCGGAGCTGTGGTCAGTCCTCTGACTAAACAGCCATTAACATCAACAACTCAGCTCTGGATGGCGAGAAATGTCAAGCTGATGAATTATACAGCAGTAGAGAAATATGAAAGCACTTCGAGGCTAGTGCTCCTGCAGAGAATCAGATAGAAGGCACCTCTTTTGCAAGTGCCGTATGTAGAAAATCAATGGGTTCTGGTCAAAGGCTCTTCACCACAGTACCTACCCCATTTCAAGAGCTCAGGCGCTGTTAATGATAAGACGAGGGCGCACAATCAACCGCAAGCCATTTCACATCTCTGCCTCTGTGGAAGTTGGGTCAGCTTAGTGTCAACTAAGTCTCCTCACAGACAAACAAAGAACAAAGAGAGCACAACATTCCCGAGACCAGCCACAGCTGATCAAATTAGGTATTGACCAAATGCCAAGAATTGAGTGCTAGATGCCTTTTTGAGCCAGAGCCCAGTTAGTCTTTACCAGAAACCTTGTCTACGTAGTATGAAACAACATTAGTATGAATTATACCACAATACCCGCTCTTCCAGTTAAAAGTACTTACCAGTTCTTAGATTTTTTTTTGTATTATAAATACTAAACAAGATTGTATGTCAGCTGATCATTAAATGTAGACAACTATCCAGCTCAGTGTATTTTATTCTACCTTTTCATGGCTATTACTAAATTACCATACATTATTTGTTTCAGTTTCATTTATTGTATTATGAAAAAAAAGCATGTCTCTTCAGCACTCAATGAGTGTATTTGAATGGTTTCTGGATGAGCACTGTAGTGTCTATGTTTTTAAATACAATAATGTAATCCCTGTTGAAAATTCAGCTTTACAATCACAGAAATACATTTAATTTTAAAATATGTTAAAATACAAAACAGTTATTTTAATTTGTAAAAATATTGCACAATAATAATGTTTTGATTGTTATTTTTATCTTTATTTTACACACATTCACATCTATAATAATAACAATAATAATAATAATAATAATAATAATAATAGCCATCAAGCATCTTCAGGATCTCAAAAATGTGATTCATTTTGAAAAAGTGATGCTTTCAATCAGAAGTGCAAAGTACACACATCTGTCCAGTGTGTTTTTACTCACTGATGTCTGACCTTGATGGGCAGAAAATAAATTCTCTATGTCAAAGAAGTCAGAGCCCCAGAGCATACCTATTATGTAAGTTTTAGGTGTTTACCAGTCAAAGATAACTTTTCTGAAAAGGGGTTTGAACTCCAAGAAACAAACTTTGCTTTGGCCTGATTTTGTTCAAAAATACATTACACCAGTTCGTTTTGGTTGAAGTCTATTAGGGACTTTACTGTAGACTTGTATTGTAAGAAGAGATGCTTGCCAACTGCAAAAATTCCCTCATGGCATGATTATGCCCCCTGAAACATCAGATGCAAAACACACGCTTTTACAGAATCACCATCCCACATTAAAGCAGCCCAGTGAGACGTTGTACTGTCACATCTCCAAAGCAAAACATGTTTTTTTTTTTTCCCTTCACTCAGGACACACAACTCCTCATGTAGTGGCTCATTTATTCCATTTGATGAGTTTAGATGAGTTTAATTGTTGAGCTGTACAGCCATGTGCCAGATTCCCCAGTGTCAAGGCCTTGAATTCCAATACTTCATCTAAACCATTTCTTTTTATCTATGTGATTTGTGCTTGTTAAGTTAAAAAGAATCACTTTGAGGTGTCGTTTGGCTAAATTGTTAATATCAATGTTTTAATCTTTCCAGCTGAGAGCTCCTGATTTTAATCACAAATGGAGTCCTGTGGCATTGTGAGGTGTAATCAAGGTTCACCTCTGGAGTAATCATAGTGCTCCCTGACACAGAGCAAAGGGAAAACTAACGTTTGCAGTGGATGAATGCACATATACGTACTTCAAAGCATGTAATTCCAGTCCTGCACATGGCATCATTTGCAGCAGTGCACATGAGATGCCTTGGTAGTTAATTGTGTCTGCTTTGCCCTTTGACATGTTCTTTCAGGTTTAATTAGTTTAGCATATACTTTTCAATCAGTCCCTGTCTTTCTTAACTGAAAAAGCTTACTTTTTTTAAAGCTTACAATTTTCTGATTGTATTAAAGTCGCTATGCCTAATTAACAAGATGTGCTGGTGTGCATGTGTGTTTGGACAGATCTAGCACAGAACTGATCCTTTTGTTCTGGTCTCTTCACTATCTTTGAGAGCACAAGAGCAATCAACCATAGGTCTTTTGTTAACCTCTGCGAATAAACAACATGCAAAAACACCCATATTGTCCAGACATGCAGTTTAATGTGCCCCATTTAGATCAAAATAGTGTAATCCACTAGGATATGAGTTTGTCTTTGATGGCTGAGTTAAAAAGTGAGCCGAATTTCTCTGCAGTAAGCAAATCACTAATGTATCCCTATTTCAGCACAAGATTGTAAACATTTCAGCAGTTATTTGTTTGTTTATTAGCATCATCATTTTGGTCCAGTGCATTTGTCCCAGTGTAATACTTGTACAGTACTTTTTGAGTTAGGGTTTTTTGATTATTTATTTATTTATTTATTTGTGGGGGAAAAAATGAATTACAAAGCAAAATGTCAGTTTTAAAAGTTAGAGGTTTTGAACAGAACATGTACAACATGTTCCTTGATCAACATCTTTACTTTAAAACTGTAATGTAACCAGGGTTAGGTGCTTCTGAATGTTATTCACCTATAACTTCCCCTTGATATTAGGCATAACTTAAAGTTACTTAACTTATATTAAACATAATATAGGTTTAGGGGTAAGAATATGGTAATGATTACATTTTTGAACAGGAATGTTGTTCCAGAGGAGAGTATTGCACGAGGAGAAATTGCACGCATCCAGTCCTTGGAGTGGAATAGCGAGCATGCGAAGACACCTGAACGGGTCTAGTACTAGCAGGTTGAAGCGAGTACACGTGAGAACACAGGCTCCACTCGGAGATTATAGAATCTGGCGAATCTGTTAGCTGTCGCCCATCCTGCAGCTCTGCAGATGTCTACCAGCGAGCCGCCATGCACTAGAGCCCAAGAGGAAGCCACACTTCGAGTGGAGTGTGCTGTCACACCAAGGGGGCACAGTCGGCCTTGCTGTTGGTAAGCCAAAGCAATGGCGTCCACTATCCAGTGAGACAACCTCTGCTTTGAGAGAGCTTTTCCCTTCAGTCTCCCACCATAATAGACAAAGAGCTTGTCTGAGGTCCTGAAACACCGCGTTCTGTCTACGTAAGCATGGAGGGTGCGTAATGGAAAGAGCAGTGCCAAGGCTGGTTCTGCCTCCTCTTGGGGCAGCGCTTGCAGGTTCATCACCTGGTCCCGGAAGGGAGTGGTAGGAATCTTGGGCACATATCCAAGCCGGGGTCTCGGGATTTGAGAGTGACCCGGCCCGAATTCTAGGCACGCTTCGTCAACGGAGAATGCGTGCAGGTCCCCTACCCTCTTGATGGAGGCCAATGCAACCAGGAGCGCTGTCTTCATTGACAGGAACTTAAGCTCAACTGATTGCAGAGGCTCAAAGGGAGCACTCTGCAGGGTATTTAAAACCACTGAGAGGTCCCAAGAGGGAACGAGAGGAGGGCGAGGAGGATTCAGTCTCCTCGCTCCTCTGAGGAACCTGACGATCAGGTTGTGCTTCCCCAGATATTTACCTTCAACTGCTTCGTGATATGCGGCGATAGCGGTCACATACACCATCAGGGTGGAGGTTGACAGCCTTCGCCCCAACCCATCTTGCAGGAAGGAAAGCATGACACTGATCGAGCATCTCCTGGGGTCTTCTCGGTGAGAAGAGCACCAGTTGACGAAGAGGATCCACTTCAATGCATAGGCATGTCTCATGAAAGAGAGCCTCTGAAATAATTTCAGTGGGACTGCGCTCTTGCCTTTGAACTGTCGAAGACAAGTCAGCAGTGAATGTGCACGCTTGCTCGTGTGCTGCACGGACATGGAGTAAATCTCCATACTGAGAAAAGAGATCTTCTGCACAGGGCAAAGTTTGCTCTTCTCCCAGTTGACCCAAAGGCCTGGACGGGCCAGGGACCCCGTGTTCGCGTAAGGGAACAAAGGCTCCCTCGACAATCTTTGTGAAGATGCAAGGAGACAGAGCCAGCCCGAATAGGAGAAGCACATACTGGTATGCCTGCCTCTCGAAAGCAATCAGAAGAAACAGTCTGTGTCGAGGTAAAATGGAGACATGAAAGTAGGCGTCCTTCAGGTCTATCCCTGCAAACCTATCCTGGGGACGAACACATTTGAAAATGCGTTTGGCCGTGAGCATCTTGAACGGCAGCCTGTGAAGGGTGCAGTTCAGGACGCGCAGGTCCAGGATCGGCCATAACCCACCGGTTTTCTTGGGGACAAGTAGGGGCTGTATAACCCTGACCTCATCTCAGCTGGAGGGACAGTCTCAATTGCACCCTCTGCCAGCAAGGTGGCAACCTCTGCTCTCATGATCGGGCATTGCCACCGACAATCGTAAAGCGGACTCCCCTGAAACAGGGAGGAGACCGTGCGAACTGAATTGCATAGCCGAGCCTGGTAGTTGGGGTGACCCAGCAGGACAGGTTGGGAAGCTCTAACCAAGCTCCCAAAAACTGAACCAGCGGAATCCCAGTAATTGAGCAGATTGTGAAATTCTCAGACCGGCCCGTCTGGCACCAACAACTATCAAAATAAAATCATCTTTCTTTTCCATTCTGACATTTAGTTTGGCGTTCAGGAGATTGTCTTGACCATGACTACACCCACAAATGCATTGAAGCAACTGCCATGTGATTGGCTGATTAGATAATTGCATTAATGAAAATTGAACAGGTGTTCCTAATAATCCTTTAGGTGAGTTTATATCAGGACCTTAATGAACTGTCTACAGAAATCTTCTTCAGACCTTAGTGTACAGCATCTGCAATCACACAACCAAGTTACATTTATTATTTGTTTGGGGTTTCTACTTGCCAAATATGGATTAAACATTAAAACGAGTTTGTTTTAAAACTCAATTATTATAGCTACAGATTATACTTCTATACAAAGGTTTTTCAGAGGGCTAATCATAGGAGACATTCAAAACAATATTACTTTTGCCTTCCTATTTCTTTTGACAAGTTGAAATTGTGTTGCAAGGTACTGTATCTGGAAACCTGAAAGGAAAATAGGAAGAAAAAAAAAAAAAAAACGACAAAATTCAGAGAAATTTCAGCAGAATTTGTTTTATCTAATAGTGGATTGTTTAGGAAAACATGTTGCTCTGGTACATCAGTGTCCGTTCACAATTAAAAAATGCAGATGGCATCATTTTAATCTATGTGCCACCCATTTTAGCTCTGGGATTTGGAGCAATATGAGATGCGACAACAGAAGTGACAATGCATGGGAACTCTGAGGAAAACAATGTCAACAAACGTTTTTGAGATGCAACACTGAGAGGCGTTTATGTAAATAAAAGAAGAACCCTATTCTGGTAAATGACACTGTTGCTTAGGAAAAAAAAGACATTTGGGGGAAATGGTACACAAATTATGGGAAGTGATTTAACTTCAGAGGGAATGATAAGAGACTCGGAGGAATGAGCAATAACAACTAGCTTCTTTACTATTCAGAATAAAAACAGGTTTATTTCAATCAAATTTCCTTGCTTTTACATTACGGTTTTCAGTAACATTTTCCAAATAATCTAAATGTTCAGTATTATTACATTTATTATATGATTGCTTGGTATATTTTAAATCTTTTTTTATATATAACTGTGCTCATATTTTTACCCAAATATGTGCAAATAAGACAGCACCATCTAAATGTATCCGTGGTGAACATCCAGTGTGCCTCTAATTGGTTTTCAACATATGAGAGACTGCAGTGCAGAAATGTTTGTTTGAACTGCATGTAGTGTTTCTCTTTTCATTTACAGTACATCTGTTGAGGACTGGTGTAACTGTGATTTGTGGTGTAAGATACATGCCAAAAGTTACTTTGAAGTTTTGAGTGTTACTCAAAACCAAACGAAATACTGGTCCAAGCTATTTTTGGTAATCACAGCTACCAAAAAAAAAAAAAAAAAAAAAAAAAAAAAAAATACAACAGTGTTCTGTTGTGTGCTTTTTTATTTGTTGTTGTTGTTTTTTTTTTTTCTTTTTTTTTTTCTTGTAGCTATTTGATATTTCATATTAGTAGCTTAAATTTAGTTTTAAAGGGGTCATATAACACTAATTTTACCTGGTCAAATTCAGCTCTGTTTTCAGCATGCCGTTTCTGTGCATATGCTTTTAAATAATTAACCCCGCCCCTCTGTTCTGTGGCGTTTAGACACAGCGCACATGGAGTGTTGCCTTGACAACAGTTGAGGGAAAAAATAATGGCTGCAGGAGTCTCTGAGGAGACATCTGTGCAATCGTATCAGTTTGAACTGGAGTCTCACCCAGATCAAGATGACAGCCGCAAAGAAGTTCGACAATTAAGGCTTGAACAGGTAGTTTCTAAATGGTTGGTTAACAAAATGTCACTTTGATCTATCTTTGTATGCACTGGCAGGGTAGAGTGAGATACGAACGCTTTGTTTACTGAAATGTTAGATCATTGACAGATTGACATTACAACTAATGGTCATAAAAAAAAAAAAAAACTTTTTTCCCACGATTTGCAAAGATTAATATAAAGGTTAATAAAACTTTACTTCAAAATATTCGAAATATGAACACATTGAACGCATTGACGTTGAATGCCTTCAATGCAAACATGAACGCATTGATGTTAATTTTTGGGAATATTCCCATCGTAAACAAAACTCAGCCACTGCGACTTCAGCGGTTAAAATTTAGGAAGATAAGAGTGATTTATGTGCTTGTTATTGCACCACCCAAAAACAGAACAACACAATCGCTTAGACGCCATTAGGATCCAGTGCATCAACAATGACGGACTATGATGACAGCTCGCTTAGGGCGGGTCTGTATTGAAACACTGCTGTCAATCAACAACCGTGGGAGGGGCGTCATGCGCCGTGGTATGTCACACGGTGAAATGGCTCGATTTGAGACAGGGGAATACATATAAGGAGATTAAAACAAAAACACTGGATGGATTTTTATCATTAAATGATGGTTGCGTACAGGCACTGCCAACACACATTGCAGTACAATCAACTTGTAAAACGTCGCTGCCCGATGAAAACCACGTACGTCCAAAACGGTTACTTTTCAGGAAGTGAAAAAAACATGTTATTTCAAAAACAGCTGAACGCAGCTTTGTCATGCTTGGCACAACATCTTTAAATGTAACCATATTCTTGCCAGTGTCATGATATAATCCATATTTGATCCAAAATCGAGTTTAAATGGACATACGTGCATATTGTATAGTAACGGTGGTCGATACGCGTTCTTCCGATCATTAATTAGAATGACCAAATCGCGTTTCACATTGACAGATGAATAATAAATGTCAGTTTAATAAATGTCTCTTGCAAACTATGAAGAGACAGTGAATCATACACTGACATGGCGATGCTAGACTGATACTTAGTTTATTTACACAATCTTACCGTAATTTTGTCAGATATGAACAGCATTTTATTACAGATATGAGCTGAATTTTATCATTAGCTAATTTCAAAATCAAAGACATACATCAATAAGAGCTCGGCAACAGCCTGCCCTGGTAAGATCACTTCGTTTCTTTACTTGAAGATGATTGTGTGTGTGAGATGATTGTGTGATTGTGAAGATGATTGCGTCTGGGACTTACTTTCAGTTTCGCTTTCTGCTCATCTGCGGTGATGCGTGTCGCCGTGGCGCCGTCATATCTGACTATAACGTGTCATATAGCCGATATAACACGCTCTCACTCGTTTATTTTTTTAGCATTTTTGGGAAAAGTAAAATATAGGCCTAAATATGTGGTTTCAACAAGCAGATTGCGTTTACTAGTAAAGATCCGAACACAATGCGAGCCAGACTACCTCCAGATGGTAAGGCAGATCCGATCACAATTCGATCATAACGTATTTATACCTTGCCTTAACATGCCTTTTTTATTATCCGGATAACTTATCTGGATACAGATCGCATTTTAATACCAGGTGTAGGGGTCTCAGAGACGAGACCGGCAAGAAACTTCACGAAACCGGCGATCTGCCTCCACAGGGCGGGGAGATACTACTGCCTATGGGAGATACGCTGCGTGATGGACAGCTTTGACAGCAAATGGAAATACGTGGAAATCAGATGACATGATTTCACAACTTTTCATTGGTCATTTAGATAATGTGACGCATCCTGTACACGGAAATGAACCTGGACATTCTATCAGTCAAAAAATCTCAAAATCGCCAAAAATGGACATACGTGGTTTTCATCGGACAGCGACGAAAAGTGCAAGATATGACCCCTTTAAGGTTTTAAAACAAGCTTTAAATGTGGATCTGCAATTGCATACTGAATTTATTGTATTTAATTTGGATTGTTTTTTTTTTTTGTTTTTTGTATTTATTTGTTGTCAGCAGAGGACAGTGATTTATTAGTTTTAATTTTCCATTATGTGATGTTAATATGTTATAACCCTAATCCAAATAAGCTCTGTAAGGTAGCCACCCATTTAAAATGTAAAGGCAGCATGGTTGGCTGGTTTTGACATTTACTTTTCAGTTTCCATAGACTCATTGAGGAGTCACTATGTCTCTTTTTACACATATGATCATCTCTTTATAATTAAATTATGTGAAACAGCCTTGTGTAGCAGTTCCATGGATTTAATTTATGTCAGCAAGTTTCCAAAGGCACCCATCTGAATTTCAAATGATAAATGTAAATAAAAATCCCACTCTTAGTGAAGCAATTACATTACACCCCACATTATGGAAATAAAGAAAAAAACCAACAAAACATAATTTAATTTTCTGCATTTAGTTCCTCATAGGAGTAAAGAGAGAGGAACAGTGCATTTAATTTAGTAATTTCTATGTGCTTAGTCTTCACTGAAAACCAATTAAGTCGACTATAAGTGAAATATTTCTATAGCACCAATTCTCTAAATGTTTTTCTCGTATTATAGTAATTGAATGAAATATCAATGTGCAATAAAATACTGCAGCACTACTTGAAATGGCATTGCGGTATTTGAACAACCCTAATCCTTGTACAGCATATATACAGTAGATGTAAAGGGATAATAATGAAGATGAAAATTCTAATTCTAAAATTATGTAACATTTATCCCTTAAAGGGGCTATATGCAGCTTTTTCCCCAAAATAAACATAACAATAGCCTTTTTATTTTACCATTTATGACTCAAACATCTCCGGGTCAACTCCGCTATCATCTATCTCAGATGTATTATATGCCGCTAAAGACCTGATGTATGCATTTAAGGGTTAAGCGAAATTGAAAATAATAATAATAATAATAATAATAAACAACAACAGCATTCATGGATTATTCTAAAAAAATACTCAACAAAATGCAGCAGCATATTTTCACTGAATCTGGTTTACACAATATTAAAAGACATATAGATTTTAGCCTACAGGAATGCAAAAGAATCATTATTCCAATGAACATAGCAACGGTTATAAATAGGCTCATGAAGTTCTTTGGTAGTCCAATCTGTATCATCAAATTGTCCCTATTTGTCTTATTGATCAGTATCAGTGTGGTGGAATGAATCTATTTTTTTTTTTTCCAGTAAGAGTTCAGAGTCCATATTTAAAGGACAAAAAAGAAAGAAAGAAAGAAAGAAAGAAAGAAAGAAAGAAAGAAAGAAAGAAAGAAAGAAAGAAAGAAAGAAAGAAAGAAAGAAAGAAAGAAAGAAAGAAAGAAAAAAAAGAAAGGATTCATTTAGCAAGGAAACTGATCAAAAAGTCATGGAAAAGACTTTAAAGGGGGGGGTTGACTGCGATTTCACTTTTTTCATTTTAAATACTGTGTAATGTTGCTGTTGGTGCATGAACAGTATCTGCAAAGTTACAGCGCTGAAAGTTCAATGTAAGCAGAGATATCGTCTTTTAAAAATCAGGAAGTATAATTGCCTACAAAAACGACTCGATTGGGACTACAGCTGGGTTATGGTACGTCACTAACCCGCACATTTGCATCAACCACTCCCTCAGAATATGCAGAAAATGGCATGCGCATATTTCTGAGGCACGTCGACTCGTCGAGTGTGTTGTTCACGAAGCTGTCAGGTCTTCTGTGTTTCGGGCTTCCCATGGACGCTATACTTCCTCAACAATGGATATAATTTATGTTTATGTTCCTGAAATTATGTTCCTGAAAATGACGATCGTAATAGCTCTCTGTGCTGCGCATTTTACGGACGACAGCTTCCAGAATCTCCACGAGTTCAACTACAGATTCAACAAGAAACTAAAACATGAAGCAGTTCCGACTTTAAAACAAGAGGTAGCAGTTGTTGGGCCACAACCTGTAAGTAGGCTATGACTTCATCATTTTAAATGTATTTGCATGTAATTCCAGACGTAACGTTAGCCTTGTGTTTTATTTTTTTTCAAATGCCAGCACTGGCTTTATAGCCACTACTAGTTAGCCTATGCTATTTTTTGTCCACGACAAACTCGTACAAACATTATGGATCTTAATTTTCTGTAAGTACTATGTTTTAAACGTATTTTTCATGTATATATGCTTTATGACGTTATTTTCGATTTGATCGAGAACGTAAACATGCCAACGCTGTTTGAGTATAACATTAGTAGCCAGTCAGTTGCTATCGTTGCCAGTCAGATGCTATTGTGTAAAACAAACGTGCGTAAAGTTAAAAAATGTAGCAAATTATCATTCAGAAACGTTTAGTAAGAGCCGTGTGTGGTGAGGTTCTGTTTGACTCTCTTCATCGCGGGTTTCTCAGTCTAATTCTGCCTCAAACTGATACTGCAGTTCGACGCATATTTACATCTGGACCGGAGCTGACAGTCCGCCCGTAAAGGCAATGGGCGTTAAACCTTCCGGGCAACGTGAGCGACAGTTTAGCCAATCACAACACACCGGGCCAAACTAACCAATCTGAGCCCATAACGTGTTTCTGAGGGAGTGTTTTCATAGAATCAGGAAGTCAACCGCTCGTTCAGGGGACAGAGGAGAGCGCGGCTGACAATAAACGTTAAGTTTATGAAAAATAAGACTTTAAAAAAAAGAAAAAAAACACGAATACATGTTATATTGCACCCCATAAATACAATTATGCAAAGAAAAAAAGCAGTCAACCCCCCCTTTAACCTATGGTGAGCATGAGAGACTTTTTTCTAAATTATTACAAAATATCGCCAACCTTAAACTTTTGAACTTTCGTGTATTACTTAACAATATTCTTACATTTATTATTGTACTTTGCTTTTGCTCTTTTTAATTAGCTCATAGTAAAGGCACTGTCTACAGCATTCAGCAACCTACAACTAGCATTTTCTGCTGCAGGTACTTTAGGTACTTGTCCTCCAATAGGTTTTCCCAAAGGTGGGTCTGCACCTGTACATTTCAACTGGCAATTTGCAAGGTTACACCCTGCTCAAAAGATGTGGCTTTGACTTTAACTGCTTGCAACAAACCAATGTTAAATTGCGCCATTTTATGTTCAGTGTAGACAATTTCATTTCCACAATGTTGGATGTTGGCGAGCAGGAAGCACAGATGTGCTCCACAGGGCTCTGTTCTTCTCCACAGTCAGCATTTTTCCTAAGTACCTCACATATGTGCACCTCCGGCCTGGATCCCATCCATGTTGATGATGCTGTGAAAGGGATTGCTGACTGTTAATTGTGTATACTATATTTGAGTGACAGAGAAAGAACTGAAAGGTGGAAGAATATTCAACTCGTTGTCATATAGGTGAATAGGGGGTTGGTAGAAATGAAGAAGGAGAAGAGAGATTGATGCTACAGCTGAGACACTTCGCATGAGCCAGAGGGAATTAGAAACTCACAGAAGCATAAAATTGCCATTGGCAAAATAATTTCATCCTGGTGAAATATAAAGTACTTCTAACCTCAGAAATGTCCCGTAACACCACTGCCTTCACTCCTTCTATATTTATCTCAATCTTTGCTATCTGACAGCTTGTTTCAGAAGATAAGTTTGTTTTGCCTCAAAGTGGAGTAAACCTTATCAAGTATCATTTGACTCCACGTTGTTGGCATATGCTGCGAATGAGAAGTGTAAACTAATGATTGCTCCTAGTGTGTCGATGAGGCTTGGATATTATCTCTCTCTGGAGGACAAAACATTAGTGTTACATGACAAATGTGATATATTTTGTCACTACACTGTCACTCTGCTTGTAGTTATGTTAATGCATTCAAAATGCAGTTGCAAGAAAAAGTATGAGAAATTACTCTTGAATCTCTGCATAAATTTGATTGTCTGCTTTAATAATACAAACATAATTATACATTTTCGTTACTACATTGTCTTTATTGAACAAATCATTCACAGTGAAGATAGGAAAGTATGTGAATCCCTTGACTCATGACAAATACTGTTTGAAGTCCATCTTGCTATTCACAAGATCCACCTTAAAACATTTACGATTAATAATCGTTCAATAGGAATCTCGGAAGGGTCACAGAATTATCTCTGAAAGTTTTCACATTCATCAGTCCACATTAAGAAATAATATCTATAAATAGAGAAAGTTCAACACTGGCGTTACTCTTCCTAGGATTAGGCGTCCTGCAAAGATGACTGCAAACATGCTGCTCGTCTGAAAATCAGAAAAGAGCACCTGGTTGCTGCTGGCAATTTTTTTTTTTTTTTTTTTTTTTGGTCATTAAACCAACGTTGAGTTGTTTTTTTGGGGGAAAAACACAATGAGACAGGCACTGTACACCAACTTCAAAACCACATCTCAGCTATTAAGTGTGGTGGACAGGCCATCATAGTTTGGAGATGTTTTTTTTTTTTTTTTTTTTTTTGCTTCAGTTCCTTGACAGCTTGTTATCAGTGATTGAAAACTGAATTCCCAAGTTTATCAAGACACTTTCCAGGAGAATGTGCAGCCTGTTGAAGCTCAACAATATGGGTGATGCAACATGAAAACAATCCAAAGCGTAGGAGTAATTCAACAATGAAATGGGTTCAACAGAGGAAAATACGCCTTTTGGAGTGGCTCAGATCAGCCCTGACCTCAAGCTGAGATGTTTTGTGGACAGTGAATAATTCACACTAGACATCCCAAAAATACTGTTGAACTGAAGGAGTTTTGTCGGAAGGAATGGAGCAAATATCGTCCTGTTTGTTGTGCAGGTTAGATTTACAAACACAGAAAAGTGTTAAGATAGCGTGAAAAAGAGTGAACGTTATAGCTACCAACTGGTCAGTAAAGATGAAAAGGTATTATTGATTTATGTTCGGGCATGTATGACTCAGATGGGATTAAAAAAGCAATGTACTGTATGTCTGTGGATATTTATTTATCTATTTATTTTTACCTGAGCTGCTAAGAGAAAAAAAAATGTGTAAATGTGTTGTCCGAATAAAACTTTAGCTGAAGATCACATTTTAAGCTAGCCTGGATGCCAGCCCGAACTCCACCCACAACTTTTTTTGGACGGGAAGTTCGGTTATAATTCGGTCATGATTATGATCGGTTCAGAAATCATCGGGCCAATCAAATTGCCAGGGCGGGCTTTATACGATGATTGACAGGTGGTCTTCAGTAACGATGGTCGTTGTGGTCGTTGTGGTTTTCTCCTTTGGTGGCACTCATGGAGAAGTAAGTAAAAGAAGTAACACTCGTTATTTAACTTCTAAAATAAATAAAGTAGGCTACGTTCTGTATTTGAAAACTGCGCTATGCAAAGGAGTTGACTTATGCGTTGCTCTGATTGCTTGTAGGTCTACCGACTATCCAATTGAGTCCAGAGGTTTTTTTTTTTTTTTTTTTTTGCCTGGTTCGGTAACGACACGCCTCATAATTAAAGCCCTATGGAGCATTATCAGACTCATATTCTCTCTTGAATATGAGTATGATGAAGTCAGGCTAATTTTAAGCACAATTTATGCAGAAATCCATGGTAAATCCTGCAGCTGTGAATACATGGCACAAATAGATTTTCCAAGAGATAATAAAGTAAATGTCAATATTAAAGAAAGAAAGATTTTGAGTGAGTTTCCATTGTTAAGAACAGCCAAGTGCCATCAGTACCCCAGCCAATTTTATGGTGTGCTGACATGAATGCTACATGATCAGCGAGACAGATGAGATTGAAGATTACAGAAGATAAGAATATCCCCACATCTAATCTCCAATTTGAATCTTCAGCAACAACAGTGTGTGTAAGAAAATTAAATCTGAGTACGTCAATAAAGGATTTCAGACAAATAACTGCGATGTGGTTACAATGGTTGGACAAATTTTAATTAAAATATCCCTACTGGATTTCATCACATGTTGGTTATTGATGCTGCCACTCAAGAGAATGTATCAAAATTGAATATTTTACACCACAGAGCTGCTGTGCTTCATTGATGTATTCCATACCTCAAGGGACCGGAGAGTAAATCGGGTGAATCATTCTGTACTGAGCTTATAAGATTCCAATAATGTATTTCAAGTTGATAGATGCTGTCCTTGAGAAAGTGTAGCAAAGTAGTCACTTAGATGTATTGGCAATGTGTCTCAGAAACATACCCAATGCTCTAAATACTAATGACACAGTGCTGCTGATCTCAGTGCCCTTACTTCACTTTTTGATGTTGATTTAATTAACAGCCATGCAGTGGTGTACATTCCAGTAATCGACTGCCTTAGAAGAACAATTATGCAAGTTAAAGATACATGAGCAATAATACAAAATACCAACAAATAAAATCTTGGTGGATGTTATTACATATTAAATGCCATTTCTAACCTAACACAGAGTTTCAGTCAGACTATAACCTAAAACAGTGGATCTCAACCTACCTACCATTGTCCACAATAATATTCAAAGGCCCCATGACTTTTCCGGTTATTTGTGGGAGAGTTTTACTAAATATATATATATATATATATATATATATATATATATATATATATATATATATATATATATATATATATATATATATATATATATATATATATATATATATTTACTCACAATTTCTACAGATATTTTAACCCTAGCAAGTAAAATGTGCAGTAAATTCATACATACAAAAAAAAAATGTTTTAACTTTGACTTTTCCAGGTCTATAGACCTCAGACTTTTAAAATTAGACTACATCATGTTTTCAAGACAGTGGAAACCGTTTTTCTTCAAAGAAAACAAAAAAGAAAAAACAGTAATTGTTAGGGGTCCGATCGACCCCCTGGTTGAGAACCACTGACCTAAAATATGTTATCATGACTGTTTGTAAAATACTACAGTATAGAAGACAGTGTCACGCAGTTGTGACATCCCATCTCATGTTGTTAAATATTTGTATTCAGTCATACTCTAGGTTGCATCCTTGCAGGCCTATCCACCTTATATTATCTTTTAATCTTTAAACTTTAATAAGGTTTTTATTACTGATTAAACTATTATTTTGACAGGATGTAAGGTGGCTCTTAGCCAAGGTCGGTTTACTTGGCGCCATGGCCAATACTGCGATGTCTGGCTTTAGCATTAGAAGACAAGCGTTGTATGACCAATAAGTTGCCGCCTTGTCTAGCAAAGCATTATATGCAGAAAACAATATTCCTCCACCCAGGCGAACAACCACCAAGAAAAGGTGTTAACACCAATTCTCGCCCAGGACAACTGGCAGCTGCTAGGGACTGGAAGATGCTGGCTGATCTTGATCAACGGCTTATTTTTCCACCTGAGATTGCCACCACTAACCTACAGTCAGAGATTGTTTTGTTTTCTGGATCAGCACGCATTGTTCAACTGATAGAGTTAACAGTGTCATTGGAGGATGCTGTAGATGAGACATGTGAGAGGAATGAACTGTGGTATGCTAATCTGGCCACTGAAGCAGACCAGCGAGGATGCAGAGTCCAGGTTTATCCAGTGGAAGTGGGTTCTCGATGATTTGTGGCACGCTCTACAACCCGGTTCCTCAGAGATGTCAGATTCAGTGGCTAAGAGTTGCTTTGCACAGTAAAGAACTTATCTGAAGCAGCAGAGAGGAGCAAGCACTGGCTGTGGTTGAGACGTGGTTTCTTGAAAAACTCTGTTGGTTTATTTGTATAGTTTGCATAGCAATTACAGATATTATGTTCCATATTGTGTGAATGAGGGGTGGTGTTTGGGAAGATATTGTGTTTTGTGGTAGGTACTATGCCATACAGAACCGTTACCGATTACTGAACCTACTTTAACAAAGACAATGGGGCTCGACAGCCTTAGTAAAATGGTTTGGTGTGCACGGTTGTCGTGCTGGTCCACTGGAGAGACCACATTGTAGTTGCAGCCGTCGTCTGTGCTGACGCGTCAAGTACACTGCAGCCGTTAACGCCGGACAGAAGGGGAGTCACACCACCATATGGAAAGAATCGTAAATGGATGGAGAAGCATAGTTTACTGTAATTTTTACTGCAAAAAAGCATGAAGTTTTAACATCTACTCTCGTGTAATGGAAATGAACAATTTTTATGCTAAATATATACATGAAAATGAAATAAATAAGCCTGTGTTTGCAAAGATAATGGTTGAGTATACAATACATTTTTTAATACATTATAATTTTTATTTTATTTTGTGCTCTATGACTCTGAAGTAAACTATCCTTGCAAATTCAAGTTCCAAATGGATGTACCCGCTCTAATGTTAAAAATAAGGTGGATATGCTTGGTGTGTACC
Source organism: Cyprinella venusta (assembly GCA_038021265.1). Classification (NCBI taxonomy): domain Eukaryota; kingdom Metazoa; phylum Chordata; class Actinopteri; order Cypriniformes; family Leuciscidae; genus Cyprinella; species Cyprinella venusta. The sequence goes on from CM075864.1 coordinate 30,257,002, forward strand.
TTCAGTTCTTAATTTAAGGTGTAGTCACACCATGTTTACGAGATTTCAACTTGTAACAGCTCCGATTAGAATGTCACATGTTGTCATCTCGAGACTTGTGTAGACTAATAAAGACTACTTGAAGCAGTGATGGGCTGTGTCAGGAATTGCCCCTACACCTTCATTCACTATTCCATACGTTAGTCCACTAATATAGTTCACTTGAGGAAGGGAATATAAACGAGTAAGCAAATTGGACACTGAGTGTGCCGAAAGGGCCGCCGCTTTTTGCATTGTTTTATCTTCATCTCGGTCATGGTAACTATGTATAAACCTTAACTAAACAATTTAATAATAATTAAAAAAAAAGAAGTTATACCTGTTTGATATTATGCTGTAGCCACATTGGAGCAGCTGTTTGGAAAATGGATGGATGATTGATGCAGCTGCGGGCACTGTCTTCTGGTCAGGTGCAGAACTTCATTTGGTGCGCAGTTCTCACAGTGCATTATCTGCATTATCTAGTCGTTGAGTGTTTATCAGTTGTGCATTCGTTGCTGTGGCATTGTGGAATTGAATGAGTGCACTCGATAACGTCCACTATGGTTTCAGACACCACTACAAATGGTTGTCCCTTAAAATAGTGCCCTATTTTATGGCTATAGGGGGCTATTTCGGACATAGCCATGGTCTGATTATTTTGAGATACGAGGGTCCATGGCTCTAACATTGGAGGATGCATAACGGCCAACTTGTGCCGTGCCTTGATAACCAGTCACATACAGCCATAATGTCATTGCATTTCACTCAGAGTTGTGCAACATTCAATCACTTTGATGAGAATTATAGTAAAAAAAATTCTACCTGTCGCGCAGTTGTCTGGGACTTCTCTTATAAAACATTTTTTTTTTTTTTTTTTTTTTTTTTTTTATAATCTCTAAAAACAGAAGCAGCTTCTGGTTAAAAAAAGGCTCTGGTCTCCTTCCCGGAAACAGTTAGTTAGTTAGTTAGTTAGTTAGTTAGTTAGTTAGTTAGTTAGTTATTGTTTTCTTCTAACAGCAGGCTTGCTTTCAAGTGGATTTGCTTGAAGTATACAGAGCCATCTGCTCTCTAATCACTATTAAAGTACTTTGATTTCATATACCGAACGGTCTTTGCTGTGCCGCTTCAACAAGTCGATCACACCTTATAGTATAAAAATGTATAAAATGTATATAAAAAAAGTTTTCATTCAATTCCTCCATCCTCATTTTTTTTTTTTTTTTTTTTGCAGCCTTCCCTCACATCCTTCAGGGGGTGGAGCTAAGACGCAAGGATGCACAAATAAGAAATGAGAGGCACCCCAAGTGTGATGTTTCATGGTGACATTGGTTTGGGGAAACAAATCCAGCTTCCTTATTAACTTTGAAACTGGATAAAGCATCGAGAAGACTTAAATCTCGCACCAAAATTTTATTTCGCTTTTTATGAGAGACAGCACTGAAACACACTCAAAACCATTTCCCTATATGCCCTAAAACCCTTTCAATGGAAACCTACATACAACAAATCGGGTTTCTGGTTCGGAATGTTGTTGGGGAGTCACTAGGTGATGTATTTGGACATGGGCGTGGCTTCTTACATCACTTGATGTCAGCTGGTGTAAACAAAGTTCATGTCTTCTCGGGAGTATTGCAATATGAACAGACAGAGTCAAGAGTGAGTAATCAATGAAATATGTACCTATCCCCATACAAATCAATAGTATGGCTTCAGATGACTTACATATAGTTTATGGGTTACTTGTATGGTAGCCTACTTCTCTATCCCCTTTTAAGTGTGTTTGATAACTGGTGTATCTGGGCAGTGCAGCTGGTGCAGTCGAGTTGGGGCTTGAAAATCTCTCATGACATCTTCACATATTTGTTCAAATCCATCCACCAATCCTAGAAACACTGCATATTTTAAAGAAATGTGTTGTAGTGCTTACGTGTTCAAAACTTCCCAAAACTTTCATTCAATGTTTCGTTTCAAGTGTTCATTAAACAAACAAAACAACGCAAAAAACAGTCTAATTAGTTATTTTAACAGTATAACATTAACAATAACAGTATAAGTAATTTATAATTTGCATATTTAAGCAAAATTAAACCTTTCTGGTAAACAGGATGAACCATTCTTTTTGTGTGTAATTCCCTTATCGATAGTTTGTAAAAATAATGCTTTGAGAGGATAAATTTGGACTCATATTCATATATGAAAGTTCGTTTCTTGTAAGCTTTTGCACATGAAGTGTTTTTTTTTTATTTGTTTCCCTTTTTTCATAGAAACAACATTTAATGTTTAGCCTTTTTTGCATTAAATAAATAATTGAATTATTAAAATATACTGACTCCTGGTGTAGTGTTGTACAATTTTTACTCACACACCTTAAATGCTTTTCTAATAAATCACTCTCTGAGAGAGCAGTTAACGAAAAGTTCACTCTATGAAGAATATGCCAAATTCCATTCAAGTCCAAATCAAATTGTGAGTAATTGCAAAAAAAAAAAAAAAGTTATTCAAGTATAAAATGTGTTAGATTTGCAAAGGTCACTCATGAGTCTTCAAAATTGTCACTGCCAAAATGTATCTGCCATTAGTGGTTTCAAAATTGTCAAAACAAGTCCAAGTCTTTTGTCCAAGTAGTAAACCTTTTGTTACCAGTGTACCATTATATATTTTGCCTTTGAGGGCATTCAATTACTTTAATAGAACATTATTCAGAAGTTCTCCCCAGGAATATAAATGCCTGGAGTAGTGAATTCACTGAATGACTTTTCCAGTGGAAAACTAGGTAGATTGTAATCGTACAATTTTAGTCAGCTTTTTGTACTTCTAACAAGTGGATCTTTAACCCACAAAGTCTGTCTGATCGCCCACCTGTGAAGACGTTTCTGATGTATTTTGGTAATGAGTCGCTTACTCATCTTTGTCTCAAACAATGGCACGGACCAGCGTTCAGCGAAGATGATGAGAGACTGGTAGGGGATTATATGACCTTTCCTATTCCTCCCTTTATTGAAGCTGTCCTGCAGACTCTGCACCGGTGGTATTTACATTAACATTTCAATACATCCAGCCCAGCCAAAGATAAAATATTCATTTGACCTTTAAGGAGAAAGACTTACTTAAACACTGTCATGTCATTTAACCTTAAGAAATGTACAGCGGCAGGACCCGGGAGCAGAAGTGACCCTCATTACTATTTAGCTTTAGAGTTAAAGTGACGCTTTCATTGTTCCATTGGAAGAGTTCTTTGTGTAGAATTCATGCTGCCATCTGTACACACCGTCTCATCTTTCTGCTCTCTAGATTTGGTTGGTTATGATGACGAACAAGGCGCCGCTAATTATGATGCATAAACACGAGAATGTTCCCTCTCTCTATCTTGCTCTTTCACGCACACACAAGCACGCAGAAAAACCAAGACCCCACATCTGCTTGGAAGGGAAACAAAATGGATGCATGCCCTTTGGGAGCCCAGGCAAATGAATACTGTTGGCAGAACAATTAGCATTTAAAAGGGAGAGTAACCTTTGCTCAATACATCATTTTTATTGCTGTGGACGTTCATTTTCACCAAATAGAGGGACCTGGGTGTATGCACATGTGCGTGTGTTTGTTTAGGCGTCAGGGAGAAATAAAGAATTTGATAGTGTTTGGTTCAGGTAGCAAATGTGGTCCTAAAATATGGTAATTCTTCCACTTTCATACATCATGGGTACAGAAGAACTTGCATCTGCAGTGCTTTCATGTTACTGGCTCGATTCATTATTGGTAGACGTTAGGAACACTAATGAGTACACTATCCCTTTTTACGTCTGCCTGTGGAGTCGTTGCAGTAATCATTGTTTGGTCTGCTTGCATTACTATTTGCATTTTTGATATGTTATTAATAGAGACAGAGAAGACCGTCAACGATGCGAGAAGAATAAGGCTGTGGGTGGCTATATTGTTTGTTTGCACAGCTAATGTAATGTGAGTCTGAGGCAACTCTCAAGTCTTTAGTCACAAGTCTTTCAAGGCCAAATATAAATCTCATTCCTTTTATCCCTTGACAAGTATAAGGAAAGTACAGATAATTCAGGATATATCTGTATAGGAATATCCTTAAGCCACTAAGTCACACTTATAACAGAATGTGTATTTTACATGGAATCAATGATAAAATTATCTTTTTGATTTATTTAATTTTATTAACATTTAATAATCTAATTGATTAGATTAGATTACAGATTGTAAATAAGGAAGGCAGGGACAGTTTGAAACATCACAGTATTTTTCTTTCTGTTAATGTCAGGCAGTTTAGGTTACACTTTTTTAAAGGGTTTGTACGCCCAAAAATGAAAATTTTGTCATTAATGACTCAACCTAGTGTCGTTCCAAGACAGTAAGACCTCCGTTCATCTTCGCAACACATTAAGATATTTTAGATTTAGTCTGAGAGTTTTCTGCGTGAGATGTCATGAAAAGATAATAACTCATTTTTGACCCAAAATGCATTTACTGCCTTTGTAGGGTAGTATTAATTGTACGTTTGGTAATTATGTTAGTAGAAAGAACAACATAAAGAAATATACTGAGATGGGGATAAATTCATTGAAAATGATGGACTTCAATGCAATTACTACTTTGATAATATGCAATAATCTAAACTGGAAGACCTCTCACTATCTGAGATCTGAATTCTCAATACAATATTACACAAAATCCATCATACGCAAATGGTGCATGTCAGCCTGTTGCACAGTCTCAGTTTGCATTGGTATTGTGTGATTTATAAGAGTTGCCAAACACTCTTTCTATTTTAAATGTATTAAATGTTTTGCATTCTAATCCATCTCTCTTTGGTTTACAAGTAAGCACATCTGTACAAAAATGGACTGTACAATCACTTTGACAAAACTCTACAGTCATTCAGACATGCAACATCTTAAGCACATTGACTATATTCTCTCTTGCTATAGCTGAACATACTTTAAAATAAGCAAATGTGGCCAGGATAAATCCGTCGACTGTAAAGCCGTCTTTTTTGTGTATTTAATTTCACACATATTTGCACAGGAAAATTACATTTTATTTATCTAATATAGCAGGGAATCCTGGGTAAATATCAAGTCTGTGGATTTCCTCAGGACATTGGGCTGTAAACATAACCCTGCAGGTTTAAACACAGTGCAGAGAGAGAGAGAGAGAGAGAGAGAGAGAGAGAGAGAGAGAGAGAGAGAGAGAGAGAGAGAGAGAGAGAGAGAGAGAGAGAGAGAGAGAGAGAGAGAGAGAGAGAGAGAGAGAGAAAACTAATCTGACAAGTAACAAATCAATAGGCGTTTACCTTTAATGATTAAAAAGTTTATTCATGTTTAAACTGTTATGAAAGAGCTTTTTCACACAAGTGTAAAGTATGCACAATGTTGCTCTCCATTGCATCAGTAACAGTATGCAGTGGAGAACTGACAACTTTTAAGTTTCTAGCTGTCGAGTTATGTTAGAATATAACTAATAATTTATTAAATGTCGTTTTAACACAATCATCACTTTTATCTGTATCAATAAATCAAATAATTTTATATAAATAATTGATTTATTTAGCTTTTTTGTATGTCAAACGCATATTTGCAAAAGAGATTGATACTGAATGAAGCAGTTGGTTAATTCTTCTGTGATTTTCTGTTTTTTTTTTTTTTTAAACAATGACAACTTACAAACTATGAATAATATATCACTAATTCTGGAGATATGGGACAACACATTTCACACAACTTTATATGTTATCATTATTATCATTATTATTTATTTGTTTAAATAGCAAGCTTTCCATTTTGAAATGAATTAAAGATGATCACTTTTTTTTAAAATTGATTTTATATAATATATCCAATGGCGTGCACAAACTTCTGCGGGGGTGGAATTGTGTTCCGGGGAGGGTGGTTGTCCCCGTCTGAAAAAAAGAAATCGCCTTCCGGGTAGAAATCATGTTGTGAAGGGCACCATGAAACAACCGAAAAGGATACTTTAGTTTACACGATAAAAGGGGCAAGGGCTTAAGCATTCTGTTTTGTCACCAATAGTTTGTGAAATGCTATATTAGTATTTATAATATTTGACACGAAGTAGTAAATACACCTGAACATGTTTAGCAGAATTCAAAATAATACAATCATTTTATTTTATTTTATTATTATTTTTTTCCCCCCTTGGTTAAATTTTGATTCCCCCAACACTCAATAATCAGTGTGTTCTAATGATCCCAGTTACGGACCACCACCTACACTAACCTGATTGCAAGCATCTAACTAAGAAAATGCATTGGATTAAATTGGTCACAAGTCTGGATACTTTGTTAATGGTGGTTTCAGGCTGGATGTTGCCAGACCTAGTTTAGCCTGCAGTAAGATCCCATCTTTAAAGAGAAAAACTAATTTTGAACTATGAGCAGGTATTTATTCCTTCTTCCTTTGCTTTACTAATTATCCCATGGGCAAACACAGTTAATAACAAAGGTTGAAAAATTAGCCCTTATCTAGTAAGAAAACAGGAAAATAGATATCCCATTGTGCATAATTTAGCCCTGCTCTCATTTATTTCTGCTTTCTTCTTTTTTATTCTTCTATTCTTTTATTTTTCCTTTTTTCTGAGTGAATAAAGGTTGTGGAGTGGAGCAATGCATAGATGGATATGGGTCTCTCTCTCAGCCACTCTGAGATTGATGGTGCCCCCATGCATCTGGAAATTATACGAATAAATATGAACTGGTGATGTGGCCTTGTGGCATTATGTTGATTAAACACAGTAAATAGAAATTCAGCTTGTATTGAAAGCAGTTTATCGCAATCAGCCACTCACTGTTTTTTTTTTTTTTTTTTTTTTTTTTTTTTTTGGGGGGGGGGGGGGGGGGGGGGGGGTTGTGCATTTTCTATTTAAAGTTATTGAAGAATTTCTTCTATTGAACATATTAAATTAAAGTGACAAAATTATTTCCAGATGGCAAAGCATAAAGTAAGTGTACCTCACAAATCTCTGCAGGGGCACCTTAAATAAACTTAAATACTCCAATCTCCATAAACTCTACCAACTAAAACAGAAAAGACAAATAAACTGAACATTATCTAAAAAAGCAAATGCATCTTGTGCTTTAATTAGGGTATTTTTATAATATGTCCCGCTTTAAATGTTTGCTGTCATAATGTTTAATAAAACTAAGATCTTGAAAGGTTAAATTTACACTGCTAAAAAAAAGAACCAGTGGAAATTCCTGCAGATGAGCAAGGTTCAGCTAATTTCTTGATGAATCACTAACTTGATGAATCGAGACTTGTTGGCTGAGTCCTTCTCCAAACTGAGAGATACTCAGCCCGTGAGCTGAGTAGCTCAGAAGCAATGCCATGGCATGCAGATAGGAAGCGACTTGCCCACAAGTTTTGTAAGTCTTCCCCATTAGAGCGGACAAAAAACTTACAGGCTCGCGAGGGTAGACGAGGATAACCTCTTCAGGTGGCAGCAACCGCTGGACACAATTGCATTGCGACAGACCGTTCCACCGGAGGGATAGTTTCGTAGCCCTTCACCACTCCCCCGTCAAATGTAATAATGGTGGGGAGGAGCTACTTAGGCGGTTTCTGGCAGAGAAAGGTGCCGTCCATGGCCTCGTAAGATCCTCGTGTACTTAAGAAAAGAATGGCTACGGGGCGGCGGGCTGAAAAATAGTCTGGCCCGCCCCGAGAAACCAAGGCACTTCAGTCTTCCTCTGGGAAGGTAACTCTGAAGGCGGGGACTGCACCTACACTTTTGACGTAGGCGAGTCTCGATCTCAACACCGATAGAGTCATATCCCTGCAATGGGAAGAAGACACATCAACAAAAGCTGTCTCAGCGTGCTGTATGCCCAAACACGAGATACAGCTTGCGTGACCGTCAGAGGGGGACAGAGCACACGTATGGAATGGTATCTTAAAAAAGACACACTCACACCCGTGTTGCTCTTTTAGGAAATGGGACCGTCGTTTGCGTCGGTGACAACACCATGACCATGGCAACACTGAATCGGCAAACTGAAACAGTGAAGCACTCACTTTTCGCCCTCTAACCAGCTGTCAAACACACACAAAATTAGCGAATCACAAAATTAGCAAATCAAAGCTTGCATCACCACTGCACTCGCGCTGTAGAGACACCAACACTGGGAGGTCTTCCCGCAAGAACACCGACACACTCGCTCGTTGAAACCAACAGCACTCTTCAGAGACATCCAAGCAATCGGCTCCGAAGCGAAAGGCAACTAGTGCATGCATCCACTTCCTTATTTATATCAGCCTCGCGGGGGCAGAGTGTGTGATGTCATGACGCATGCCAATTCCATTGTCTCGTTCAATAGTACTCGAATACAATTGACTCCCTAGCATGATCCCCATTCAGTCGACGTCGACTACGTCTGACGTTCTCGTCTGAAAGGGAACTAAACATACTGTACAAAAGAAAAAAAAATGGAATAACTTATACTTGAGGAGCTGATATAGTTTTGCACTTCTATCAAAATTAAGACAAGCAAATAATCACAAAATAATTGAAACCACAAAGTCCTTAGGACATTCTTTTTTTTAAAGTTGAAATCATACTTTATTATTATTTTTTAAAAATAATTATTTAAAAAAATAATAATTATTATTATTTATTATTATTATTAGACACACTTTTAACACTTTTCCTTTGGACAAAAAAAAATAATAATAATAAGGAAGAAAGGAAGATGTATGGTGAGTTCACATTGAGGCTGTTTTCCATACTGACCATCCTTCCAGAAAGCACACACCTCTAGGATATTTTCCACACTCAAGGTCAGTAGAAGTAGAGATTTAGCCTTAGGTTTGGCCAAGTCTATTACATTTCTTTTGTAACTCCTGTATATTTATTTATTTATTAGATTTGTTTTTCTATCTGTATAGATGTTTGAATGTCACAGGGGCTGTTGGTGGCATGCCCTTTGGGGAAGTAGCCCCGCATGCTTTGTTGGTGAGGATGAGACTCTGGAGTGTATGTTCACACTCAAAGGCCCGGGGAGGTCATGTGGAGAGAGGGACAACTGCCTGTCATCATCTCTCTCATTCAGAGATGCATCCACTCCATGTATCTGAGCACTCTGTCTCTTGCTCAACTCCCTCGGGGGGCACAGGTCTGCATTATCCCACCCTCACACCGATGAGCAATGATGGACTGTGGAGGATGAGAGTCTCAAACTTATTCTTTCAAACTCGCTAAAGTTTAGGTTTAAATTAAGGATTTAAATTGTAGGTTGTTGGGGTGTCATCAACACCATTTAAAGATAGAGTCCTTCCTTCATCTTTCTAAACACACACACTGCCATTCCAAAGTTTAGGATGGAACATTTTTTTTTTTTTTATGCTTTTGAAAGAAATTTCTTTGGGTACTTTCACAATTGGTTGGACTGCCTAGTCCGAACTAGAGTTTGATTTCTCTCTCTGCTGGACTGTCTTCAGATCATATTATTTGGGTTCAAACAGTGGTTCGTCAAAGCAGCATATTACCCAGAGAAAACCTTGTGGACTATCACAATCATAAAGACTGGGATTCAATAATACTATAAGGCATAGTAGATTATAAAATTTGGCAAATAACTATGTTGAATAGACTAGAATGGAACACACACTTAATAATTTGCTATAATTATTAATATCTAATTATATTAATAGCCCATATTTTTTATATAATTATTTCTATTGTTCTATTTTTTTTATTATTTTTTTTTTCGCTTTGGTACTCCGGGCATTTTAATGGCTTGGTTATTGATTCCTCTATATGTAATTGGCGACCCTGCCTATTCCTTGAAACATGGCTTATCAAAGCCTTCCCTAACCGTGTTAGTGAAAAGCGACACTTCGACCATCGGTTGCGCTTAGCAAAGGTAGTTGTGGAGAACGCATTTGAGCACCTTAAAGGAAGGTGGAGATGCTTACTTAAGAGAAGTGGCATTAACATTAACACTGTCAGATGTAGTGTTAGCATGCTGCATTCTGCATATTTTCTGTGAAATCTATCGTGGGCATAACCTGGAAAAATGGGAGTGTACCCAAGAATGTGTGGAAAGGCCTGTATAGTTGACAACAGGGTGGACAGTCAGTGCATCTGCTGTTCCCATTCGCAATTCATTGCTGATAAATGTTTTGTGGTAAATAGTTGATAAAATATTGAATGGTATTGTTACATTTGTTTTGTTTTGTTCTGTTACATTTTTTATGTATACGTTATAAAAATTTGTTTTGTAATATAAAACAGATTAATACAGACAAGAAGTCTGAAAAATGTATCAAATACTAAAAATATGTGGTTTTAGCCACATAACAATAAATACTATTAAAAATAATAATATTTAAATATTTAAAACTATTTAAAAAATGTATAACTTATTTCAAATATGAACAGAATAAAACTGCAGAATAAAAACATGCTTTTTAACATTTCAGGCTTCTGAACTGAAACAGAACAGATTCAACTGAGAATGTGCATAAATCAAGTCAAATGCATTATACAGTAATCATGCCTCACCCAAAACTGTCTTTTACCCTCATGTTGTTTCAAACTATGTAGCCAAAGTCATGCAGCTTTGTACTACATACAGTAAGGTGAGTAAATGCTGACAGAATTTTCAGTTTTGAGTGACTTACAGTCATTTCATTTCATTTATTTATTTATTTCAACAGGGACAATGTGCAAAAAAAAACATTAATTAAAGATGCTTTGCACCAGATTTAGCTTAAGCTAGTTTCCATCTGTAGTCCCCGAGCAGGTGAATTACAATACAAAATACACAATATAAAATGTTATAATTAGTCACTCAAATACAACTATCTATCAATTCATTCATTCATCATTCTCTATTTCAACCATCAATAAAACCTCACTAAAAGTCATATTTACATACATAATTATCTATGCTGGCACAACTGGTTGTTCAATAGTACTTTCCTTATATTGATAGAAAAATCCTTCAGGTTAAAAGTATCCCATAAAACCATCAAGCTTTTTTAAGTAGGCCATCACCCTTTCATAAGGCTTCTCATCACTATTACTTTGTGGCACTGTGTATGGTGAAACATCTCGTGCGTTAACATGAATTGATGATGATGAACAGACCTCCACTGGTGAGTAAAGGGCTGGCGAACAGTTGACTAGGCACCACCTGGAGGAAATACACTTGCTAAGATGTTGCCAAACTGACTAATAACCTCCTTCTGCATTGTCCGCATCTCCCTGGTCATTTCTAAACTGTTCCCCCTCTGCATTTGCAGCAATTGATCCACTTTGGCAAATAACTTTTTTCCTCTGACTCATTGAGGTGTTTTAGTAATGCAGTTTTTTGTAGCAGTTTTGCAGCTTGTCATTTCTGGTGTGCCTGCAGAAAATTAAGACAGTGGTTCACATTCAGAATCAATGGTGTTCATATAATCAAAAATGGGGTACACACCAAAAGAAAGCACATGTAATTTACTCAGCATTAATATATTACATTAATGTATTAGGCTAATGTAAGCAGTGGGAATGTGATAATGTGTAGTTTCCCCCGAAATGTGTTTATTTGTCCAGTTGTAAATAAATAAACGTAACAGTAATAAGAGACTGAAATCAGAAAGGAAACTACTTGTTGGCAGCCAAATTTCTTCTACATCATCTTCATCTTCAGTAGCACTGTCATTTGGAGATTGTGCTCTTTCTTGCCTGTGTCAAACGCCCAATGGCATTTACCAGCAAAGCACAGGGATGATGTCCCCAGTTAGTACTGTATCACACATATCATAAAAAGATAACGACTTGGGAGTCATTCCACTGGTGTTGTTTTGATATTTTATTTCTAGGTAAAAACTTATCAGAATTTTGAGCTTAGCCATAACCTGCATTTTTATCCCTCTGTGCACCTCATTGCGTCATTCTTTGCATCATTACACAGAATTTTGAGTCGCTTTAAAGCAGCCTTAACTCTTCTGTGTAAAGATGCATTTATAATAGCTGACTAGTCCCTTCCTGTATGTATGTTAGTGTGGCTTTCTTTTCACTTGTTACCAAACAACTAGCACGGATATGATGGAATTGCCATTTTAGGTTGAAGGAAAGAAAACTTTTGACACTAAAACTTACGGTTACTGAGACATAAACCTCTTATGACAACTAGCACCAGACTTCTGTAAGGTGAAACGTGTGGTCTCTATGGTACAATCCTTCATGGCCCTCAAGGTTGTCAGCACATACCAATTCCATTCCAGCCTTTGTTTTGGAGGATAAATCTTTCACAGGCTTGGTTTCATTGAGTTTTCTGGCATGATTTGTTGGCCTCGAAGGTCTTCTTCCTCTCAGCTCAGATCCTGCTAACACAGGTGTCTACAGTCCACCATGGTCATGACTGTCAGCTCTATATGATGAAAGATGTTAGAATGAATAAATACACGCACACAAAAAAACAGGTGCTTTGAGCCTTTCTCCCTCACAGCTAATATGAGCTAGACTCATAAAACTCTTATGGGATTTTCTCCCTGGAATTACAATGTGCTGCGCATTTGTAAGATTCCAGGTTTTGCATGTTGCATTTTTAGTGAAATAAACCAGAAGAAAGATGCAGTGTGTCAAGTTATAGACTAGATTGTATTTCATTGGCACCTGTGCTGTGTTGTAGAGAAACTACTGGAATATATTTAAAAGTTTCAGGTGCACATGTCCACACCCGCTTCAGGGCATCTTCTATTAGATTCAGTGTATGCTGCACTTTTTGAAGTACACTTGTTCATATACATTTGCTAAAGAATGATATTGGCACTGGCCTGATGTACCTGCCAAAAATCAGTTGATAGAGGAGGATATATTATATAACCGTTTGTAAAGGGTCTGTATCTGTTAATGCAATAAAAGTCTTAGTTAATTTTTCCCTCTGCTTCTGATGTTCGATTGGTTTTGTCAGTGCCTCGTTGTGTTTCCCTGGGTTCACAAGAGGTCCTCGTTATCACGGTGTCATTTACATTAGACTATATTTCCCAGCATTCTGTTCTGCCGCTCGTCTGATCATTGTACACAGCTGTTTCCCATTACCTTGTTAGTTCTCTCTGTGTGTGTGTATATATATATATATATATATATATATATATATATATATATATATATATATATATATATATATATGCTATACACTGTCTGTTATAGTGTTTGTTACAGAGTCCTTGTTTAATGTCCCTACACTTTGGATCTTGTTTTGTGTTTCTTGGTCTGTGGATGTTCTTGTCTTTTGGATTGCTTATATGGTATTTGACCCTTATCTGGACTGATCGTGAGTACGGATTACCCAATAAATACTTCTGCAACTGGATCTATTGTCTCTCTTGTGTATGTCATGACAGGTTTCCCATGTAAGGGGGGGATTTGGTTCAAGCTTTTGTCTCTTGTCAACCTCACTTCAATGATAATTTGGAGGCTAAAAGTGAAATATTTTGCAGACATGATTACATCTTTCTCAGTGGACCGGTTCTATGAGGATAGACAGTTTAGAGTAAGGATTTTGCTAGAGGGCTTAAGAAAAAAATAAAATAAATACAGGACTGCTGTCTGAACCTGCTCTGAACCCTGTCTCTAACAACGCTCAAAGTCAAGGCAAAGCTGCCCTCCGTAAACAATGACAAGTCCTTAATAAACAATCTATCACATTCATTCCACATTAATGCCAGACTTGCATCACCTGTCAGTCTTCATTCTGAACTCCAATTATTCAAACTTTGCTGAGCTAGAAAGGCAGTTTTTCTCTTCCATTCATTATAGGATAGGAATTGAAATGCTCTTCAGAAAGCCAAAAACATCCATGGTTTCTATTTGAACATCCTGGCAGGCTAAATTGTTTCAAGAAAAAAAAAAATGTTTTCTTAAGCATATAGAAAATCTACTTTATTTAGACTGTTTGCTCATCAGACTTGCATGATCAGAAATAAATGAATAAAATAACCCCACATGAACAACACTTTTCCTTTGGAGGAGTAAGATGACTGTTAGACTTAATATATTGAATTAAAAATATAATAATTAAAGTTTTTAGTAGTATCAGTAGTACTGTTTCACTGTCAGAAAAAATGCAAACAGGCAATGAGTCTCATTGACTAATCATGCCTACGCACACATTAGTGGAATCTCCATACAAATGTTTCCACATGAAAATTCATTAATAAATTTGGTTCTAAAACCTATTCTTAATTTATATGTAGGAACAACTTGAAACATTGTATGCAAAACTGTCATACCCTGAGTGGTGGGTATACACACACACAGTATATACAGTAAAAGTAAGAAAAGGTGTGTTATAGCTTGAGCTGTAAATTTAGCATTTTTGTGTTTGAACTTTGAGGATGGCACACCTGGCGTTGCTCGAGGATCTTTCTGCTGTTCTAGCTGGTGAGAGAGTGTCTTTAGAGATCATCATCTTTGCTGAGAGAGGGGTACGAAAAACCCTTACATGGTCTGGGCATGTTTATGCAAATTACTATCCTCGGCCTTGCCGTCACTCATTTACAATACTCCAAATTCATTAACGTTCGAATGAGGTTAAGAACAAATCCATGCGCACGCATTTTGAATTAGGTGGACATTATTGTGAATGAGACCCATTGATCATCCAACTACACTTCTGTTCTCAGCCTTGCAAACAAACAAACAACAAAACTATGGATAATTAAATATGGTATCTCTATGGGGCAACTATGTATGGTGTGTTAAAGTTGTTTTAGCAAGAAAATCCATCCTAGTGCTCAGGTACACATTGTCAGTAGGATTTTGATATATTCAAATGAGGCAAACATTTTCTCCCCATCTTCTGTATGGACACACAGTTTGTGCAATGTGCGGCACAAATTAAACTCTGTAGACCATCACACTCTGACCATGCAGGAGTTGCCAGAGGAAAGGGAACCCCTGTGTGTTTTTGATTAAATTTGAGAAATGGTTTGGAGACCCCTTTGGTCTTAGCTGATGTGTGTGGTCTGAGGTCCTGCATTGAGAGTAAATAAATAAGAGAAAATGGCTGCACGCTGTGGTGAATGTGGGGTGCTTTCGGCTGTTTTCTGGCTGCCATCCCCCACTTTGGAGCAGCCCAGCTGCCACCTGCGATATTCCACATATGACATTTATCCAGGCGAGGCCATTGACAGATGATTCAAAGCAGCCTTACGCCACAGCCAAGAAAAGCCCCCAGTCACATTTGATGTGGCTAGGGACAATTGCTTTACCCTGGTGTGGCATTCCAGTGTTTAAAACTCCAGCGCTCTGATTGTGCAACATGAGTATCGAGAAAATTGAGAACAAATGCACAAGGTGTCAAACATACACCTGCATTAGCCTTTTCTCTACAGACTTCTGCACACTGATGTTTGCAAAGCTTAGTGAAAATATGCTGCTTTAGTTTTAGCTCAGGATTTGCAGATCAAAAGTCCATTTTTATCTCTTTCACTTTTCTGTAAAAGGGGGAAAAAAGGTGTGCATTCTCTGTTCAGAAAGAGTTCAAATGGACAAAGTCAAAACTACCAGTCCTTAATTCATTGCCTGTCTGTACGTCTACTTGGCCTCAGTCACATGCTGTCTGTGAAACATCTAAACACACAGTAGATAGCTTCTCTTGTTTATATTGAGCACAAACAAATCAGGGTTTATTTTGCTAGACAAGTTAAAATAGTCTCCCTGTCTCCCTGTCACTGCCACCTAATGTCAAGTCTAGATTGGACTTTGTTTTTATATGCCACCAATGTCCCAGGTTTCTTTGCGTAGAGCAAGTTAACGGGAGCTTGGCTCTTAGCACTCCAAAATCAAATGGCAGATTATTTTACAAAAGACCACAGAACTTTTCATCATAACCAAAAATTATCAGTCAAATTAAATAAATTGACTTTGTATCATTAGTTAAAACTGTCTTAGAGCAACAGATTATTCAAACAGCTGTGCTTAATGAGAGTAATATAACACAGTTGTCATTTCACATTTTGACAGTCAATTACAAAGCATAAGGAGGTTATAAATGTTAAATTAACAAAGGTGTGAACCATTAATGAGTCAGTAAACTGATTAAAAGCTCAAGTGTTAATTGGCAGACACCATTAAACTGTAATGGTTGAAGTGGCTTTTTTGTGCACAGCAACTATTTTTACCCAGACACGCAGGGGTTAAACTGCGTTCCGGCACCTCAGATAAATTAATAAATAAATAGATTAATTAATATCAATGATAGTGCGATGGTAGTCTATTATTTAAAAAAAAATGCTTGCACCATCAAATTGCAGCCAGCCTAGAGCTCCTTCTGAAGGAGTCCAATCGTAAAATCAAAACGTAGTATCACCCCCTGGCCCCGCCTTCACAAACACGCTTCCCGACGTTATGTTCTCAGTCTTCTGTCTGATTTGAATGCATCTATGCCGGTTCACGCATGCAGACAAAGTCCTTCCTCTCCTTCCCTGCTGAACGCCAGCGATTACTAATGTGTGAAATGCACTCACGGTGGTTGAGCGCGGTAAAGTTAGTTTTAGGTTCAATATTCGACGGACATTTGTTTTCCCTGTATATTCAATTCTATAGGATCGGCAATAGCAGGATTCGTTTTAACATTATGTAACCATTGTGTATCGATATGAAATATTAATTCAAAATCACCTATGTATGTTAATGCTAATATTTATACCTGAGAATGCTTTGATATGTTTCCACAGCGCATGATGCCTAAGGGAATGACTGACAATTCAACCAACTGTTGTAGTTTGTTTTATTTTTAAATAAATAAATAACATTTAAAAACAGACGTCTTCAAATTCCAAAGCTTGGAGATTTCCATTGGCAATACTGACTTTCCTGGTATAGCCTTGAGTAGTTAACTTGTCTCAGAAAACATAACTGTAGAAAACATATACTGTAAATATAAGTTGAGCCTATGTTTACTTTCTTCCTTGACACAGACGAAAATGAAAAGCGTATCAGTCAAAGTTCAGCTTTAGGAGGGGAATAAATAGGGCAGGATGAGAAGACTGAGAGTAAAAGAAAGATAGAGATGAGGGGAGAGCAGGTATTTGCAAATAATCTAATGCCGACTGACATGGTTTTAAAACTATTTCCTACCCATTTGTTTAGCCTCAAAGTCTTAAATTGCACATATATAGGTCAGAGAAATCAAAATATTCTCTCGGGAGTATGCCCCAAACCCTCCTACTGTAACTTTTTATGTTTGAATTTACATTGTGAAAAACATCCCCTGGTCAGGAACGTAGACGTTATGTCGAATGGCGATGAAATGAGGTCTGCTTAGAAGCCTCTCAACTGCAAAAGAAATAAAATGAGCCAATGGCAAGGAAATACCATAGGTCTACGGAATCTGAATGTGTGGGTCACACAGATGGATCGCAAAAGCTACCGGAGGCATAACTCTGCTGTTGACATCAACAGCGCTGGAGGAACTCAGGGCTTGTGAGGCTCACCTTAGGAGAATATCATGTAGTGTAACGATGAGCAAGCGAAGACACCTGAGTGGGTCCTGGTACTGGCTGATTGAAGCGAGTACACGGAAGGACACTGGCTCCACTCAGAGATTGGAGAATCTGGCGAATGTGTTGGGTGTCGCCCAGGCTGCAGCTCTGTAGATGTCTGTTAGCGAAGTGCCATGTGCTATCCCCCCACCCCCCCCCCCACCCCCCCCCCCAAAAAAAAAACCTCTGGGTGGAGTGGGCATCCGCACCAAGGGGTCAACCTTGGTGCTGGAATGCCAAGCAATGGCGTCCACTATCCAGTGAGACAGCCTCTGCTTGGAGAGAGCCCTTCCTTTCAGCTTCCCACAATAACAGACAAAGAGCTGGTCTAAGGTTCTGAAACACTGCATTCTGTCTACGTAAGCACAGAGGGCAAGTACTGGACAGAGCGTTGCCAAGGCTGGGTCTGCCTCCAGAGGCAACGCTTGGAGGTTCACCACCTGATCACGAAAGGGAGTGGTGGGAACATTGGGCACATATCCAGGCCGTGATCTCAGGATCACGTGAGAATAGACGGTCAACGTAAAATGCGTGCAGGTCCCCTTCCCTCTTAATGGAGGCCAATGCAACCAGGAGCACTGTCTTAACTGACAGGAACTTAAACTCCACTGATTGCAGAGGCTCAAGGGAGCAGTCTGCAGGGCAGTTAGAACCACTGAGAGGTCCCAGGAGGGAAGGAGAGGAGGGCGATAATGATTCAGTCTCCCTGCTCCTCTCAGGAACCTGACGATCAGGTTTGTGCTTTCCCACATAAAGACAAGGAAAAGTATGTCTTGATGTGCAGGGATAGCGGCAACATAGACTTTCAAGGTGGAGGGAGAGAGCCTTCGGGCACGACACTGATCAGGCATTTTCTGGGGTCTTATTGGTGAGAAGAGCACCTGACGAAGAGGTTCCACTCCAGTGCGTGCATGTCACGTGGACAATGCTCTAGCAAAAGTCATGGTAGATATCACCGCTGGTGGTAGGGTACTCAAACTTGCCTTGTCCCTGACCCCTCCCTGGAAAAGCATAACTGTCAATTCTGGATCAGACTCGTTATGCTAGCACACCCGAGGATGGTATGGATGTTCCATATTGTGATGTTCAGCAATTTTAACATAGTATCGTCATCACATCAGTGTAGATCTAGATGGACCAAAATAAACCATTAAAATATCAAGTAAATACATTTTGTGATACTTGGTGTCACAGTGACACTCTTGTCCTAAAAAGTATTCAGTAACACTTTACAATAAGGTTTATTATTTAACATTAGTTAATGTATTAACTAACATGAACTAACCATGAACAATACATTTGTTACTGTATTTGTTAATCTTCGTTGATGTTAGTTAATTATAATAAAGCTGTTCATTGTTTGTTCATGTTAGTTCACAGCGCATTAACTAATGTTAACAAGATTTTAATAAAGTATTAGTAAATATTGAAATTAACGTTTACAAAGATTAATAAATGCTGTATAAGTGCTGTTCATTGTTAGTTCATGCTAACTAATGTAGTTAACTAATGTTAACTAATGAACCTTATTGTAAAGTGTTACCAAGTATTCCTATCTCACGATGCTCAATATTTCGTCCTACAGTGAGTCATTTTACCCTAATGCACCTACACAAAGTTTGAGGGTCCCCCCCCCCCCCCCCCCGACAAATCCCACTTTAACCACTGCAGACACGGACATTGAAATCATCTTTGTTTAACGTAGATTTGCTTTAATATTACATCTCCCACCCTTAGGAGCTTGTCCGTAAATGTCAAAAAGAGATTACAGGCTACAAGTCATCACAAGCTATGAGACCTCATATGACAGCTGTGACCTCAAAGATAGACACCACGATTCGACCTAACTGAATGAGTCAGAGAGTGTCAAATCACAACAAAATAAGTCCTCAGCAGCAATTATACTGTACATTCTAGAATCTAGTACATTCTAGTACATTCACAATCTAAACTGTACTGGTCTGCTGCAGGTTAGTGGGGAAATTAGTTTAATTTGTCATTCAGAATAAACATTTATAAAGGGAAATTACAAACTGACAATTGAGCAGAATTACTTTGATAATTAAACAAAATGTAATTTACTCACCCTTATTTTGTGCAAACTTGTGTTACACTAAAGAAGATATTTTAAAGATTGTTTTTTATCCACACAATGATAGATCTTTGACTTTGTATGAACAAAACATCAACATACCTTTTTTGATAAAAAGATACAGGTTTGGAACAGTGAGGTTAAATAAATGACATGATTGACAATACGCCTACAGTGGCTGAATGTGTAGGTCCCTCCATGCAGAAAGTACGACCAGCCTCTGGCAGACACACATGTTTGCAGATTGTCATGCAGAATGTGACTCAGCCCATGGGCATTGCTCTGATTCTTATCACTGTGCGCACATCTGATGAGAAAACAGTGTCTGACAAACACAGGTACTTTTACATTCCCCTCGTATCTTTTTTTAACGATTACATCAAAGCTGGGTAAGCCGGGTGGCAATATAGAGACAAATCTCAACCGCATCTACTCGTCAGAATTCCTGATATGAAATGACATTTGATTTACAAGGAGAGGGGAGAAGGTGGACAAAGTGGACAAAAAAAAAAGCAAAACCAGACAGCCTGCATAATGATTCTGAGTGGATGAACATTCAGGGGTCTGAGAGTTTGACAAGCCCACCAGTATAGAAAGCCTATAGGCCTGTTTGTACAAACTAAATGAGACAATGTTGGGTAACACTTTATTTCGATAGTCCACTTTAGACATTCTACTAACTATAAGTAACTTTTCAACTACATGTCAACTAACTGTCAATAAAGTATTAGTAGACTGTCTGCTTAATATCTGCTAACACTTTATTTTACTAATACTCTAATGAGAGTTAGTTGACATGTAGTTGAAAAGTTACTTATAATTAGTAGAACATCTAAAGTGGCTATCGAAATAAAGTGTAACCCAATGTTATAATGGATGTGGAAATTGTATGATATTAAGAAAATATTTTGTCACACTATAGCTGGGTCATTTCAGTTAGAGATAAACCTGAAGGAAAGGCTTCAGTCTTAGCTGGAGCTCCTAGTTGTAATCACCTCCTTTTCACTGGCTTTTGTGAGTAAATGAAATTTTTAGGTAGCTACTTCGCTGTCTAGGTGTTATGCTTTATAGGCTGAATGATGGCTGACACTGCCAGAGCTTTGCAGGGAAGGATGTGTGAGCTTTACTGTCTCCGTGCCTGATGTGTGTTTACAAAATTGTGTCTTTTCACCATGCTGAACTGTCAGCAGTCACAGCGTCTGCTTCTCTCCTTCACATGGCAGACCCATCCAGACTGACAGACCATTCCCCACAGAACTCTGGGTAATTGGCATTCAGAATCATCCGAATAATAGGGAAAGGGCTACAATTTCTGGAGACATTCCCTCCCCTCTCATGCCTCTTTCAACACATGCACGAAAGTTGTTTTGCCCACACCCATTTGACAGTGGGACTGATTTGCATGCAGCGTGGTGGCCAGTTGGTCCCTAGGGGGCTTGGAGTGGCAGAGACGGCGGCAAAAAGCTCTCTATGCATGAGAAGAAATCTCCTTCAGGTCGGTGTTTTCCCCCCGGTGGATTTCTGTAGGGATTTATGACCTGTCACCTCAGAGCTGGTGGGGAGGTGATCCCTCAGTGTCAATTTCAGCAGCCCTACATGTCAATCTCAGACAAGGTTTTACTCAACAAACCACACTAGTGGAAACATTAACGAGGGAAGAGAGAGGTGGCATATTTGCAGCCTCAGCTCTCTGGGTTCTGAAAGTCAAGAAACAATGACACTGTTAGGAATGCTGACTTGGCCATGAAATTTCAGGGATTGTAATTTTTTGGAGAAGGTTTTGATAAATCTGGCAAAGGCAGCATTTGCAATTCTGCTATATTTGCAGCCCAAGCTACATAATTTATATATATATAACAATTATATCATTTAAATTCACAAATGCAAACTTGCTCAGAATGGATGATATGCATAAATAATAAATCATAATAGTAGAACACATAATCTAATCTAATAGTCTCTCTCTCTCTCTCTCTCTCTCTCTCTCTCTCTCTCTCTCTCTCTCTCTCTCTCTCTCTCTTATTAAAGGTCATCTATTGAAGGATGGTATGAAAATCACAGCATCACTTTGATTTCTGAAAGAGATTTGGTGGATAAAGGCTTTGATGGAAGAGAAAATCAAACAAAGCTGAAAAGAATATTTGTTTCCAGGAAATATATAATTATGGCTACTCTCACAGCTTTATTTGAGATCAAAAGATACTACAGATTTTTCTCAATGAAGAAAAAATATCTGTAATAAATCAAAGAACCATAGTTATGAGTCTTTGTGTCTTTAATCATACACTTGACCGTAGGTATGTCAGTTTCACCTCACATTGTAGAGGGTTTTTAGTGATCAAGGAGATTTAATTTAAAGATGAACAAGCCCAGCAGTGGACGAACAACAGGGTCAGAATCAACAAGTGAGCTTACTGATAAATATATGTATGGTGCCTTTTTTCCCCGCACGGAAGGACAAAGATATCTAATCAATTATACATTTTCTCTTCAGATCATTTTAAGATAACACATTTTTTTTTTTTTTTTTTTTTTTTTCTGGAACACTGAGGTTGATGCAATATTGAAACCTGACCTACATCCATTTTTACCTCTCTATATGAGAGTTTTGGGAGGTTTTAATAATCACTGCATATTCATGAACAGGAATACAATACTTTCTCACCATGAGCTCATGGAGAGATTTCCTTTAGAAGCAAAAATGCACTGTCAGGAAGGGATCTGATTCATCTGCAGGGTTTCAGTTGTCCAGTAATTACCTGACATTGGCCGGGAAAAAATTAAATGTCCGACAAAATTAAATCTCTCCAGTCAAATTGTCAGATAAAAATTGCATAATATCCTCCCACCCCAACACAATATGAATTTGAGAATAAGCCGAAAAGCTCTACCGTTTGAAAGTTTTTAAACAACATCGCATGATGCATTTCACATAAAGCACATACATAAAACGGCTGTAATATAGACCAAAACAATGAACGATTTAGTAAAGAGGTTTCAAATATGCAGGCCCAGGCAGGCTAGCCTTAGGTTCTGTTTACACAAGAATGCACGCGGGTAAAAACGTAAAAATATTTTATCGGATGTGCCTTTCGTTTACGCGGTGACGGCGTTTTTGAGGCTTAAAAACACAAAAAAGTAAAACCCCCCTCCAGAGTGGAAATCTTAAAAACGCTCCACCGCAGTGTTCCCGTGTAAACGGTAAAAACGCAAAAGTCTGCTTGACAGCTGTACGCAGGCGCGTGAACTTGGTGTTGTTGTAGTATGCACTCCTAGCCGCCTGAAGTGCATACTACATAGAATTTCACACACTTTTGCGTCACCATTTGCACGCGGAGTTCCCACACAAAACACTCGTCTAAACGCAGAATAAAAAGTGATGACGCAACGCCACTTTTGCGTTTTCTCTTCAGAATCGTTTCCGTGTAAACATAGCCTTAAAAAGCTTTTTTCTGCGACAGACCATGGAGAATCAGGAACGCACTTGTAGGCTACAGTTTTTAAAAGTTATTATTAATAACAAGTTATTATTGATTATTGATATTCCAAAGAGCTGATTTGTCACTATTCTACATTTTGGAATAAACAGTATTGTGAGCTTGTGTTAACCACATCTCTTCTTTCAGCCATTTAACAAGAAAAAATGATATAGTCTATTTACATATAGCCTGTTGTATTGTGGGTCCATGTGTTCTAAAATAATGACCTAAGTGAGGTAATGTATATATGATTAGGAACTGATTAGAAAAGTAAATATTGAAATAACTGACACTTAGTGCTCTTTATCTGATTTTAATGAATGTGTTTACATTTGTTCTGGTATTGCAGTTAATACCCCTACCTGTCCATCATGGCTCTACGTCAATTGCAATCAAGCACAACGGTGCATCCTGTTCGAAATGACCCGATCGCAAATGATGGAAGTCTCACAGAGGGGCCATCTCTCTCATTTCCACCTGGCACTTGAGTCAGATTGGTTGTCCTCCAATCAGTCGATTTCACTGAGACATTGAATGCAAGCTGGTATTTTTTTTTTCTTTTTTTTTTCTCTCAGGACACTGTTGTATAACAAGCTATGAATGACCTTCTGTGACATTCACATTCAAGACATTTAACACGTAGGCTACAGTTCGATATATGCCACAGATCTATTTACCAGTTTGACCAGAGCAGTACTACGGCATTTACAGTAGTATTTTTCCCACTGGAGTGAACTGATTCTGCATTTAGTTTAGAAGATCCACATACCTGAATGCCATACTATAACAACTAAAGGGGACCTATTATACAAAATTTATTTTTACATGATGTTTGAACATAAATGTGTGCCCACAGTGTTTATACACAGCCACCCAATAATGGTAAAAATCCACCCATATTTTTATTTAAATCCCCATAAACCACAAGAATTAGAAAATGGGTGTCAGGTTAGCAAGAAGAGGATGACAATTTGGTGATTGGGACCCGGATCTGAGATGTGGATTATAAAAAGAGACTTTGAGGCGAAGAGAGCATGTTCGGTACACCGGGGGAAAAAACTGAGAAGAGAAGAGAAACAGGGTAGAGATAGATTTTGGCTGTTGACTGGAGGCAAAACTGATTCTGTAAAGAAGGATTCTCAAAGAACGAACTGATGTGCACATGCTATCTTTGGAAAGAGTTAAGTACCACGCTATCTTCTATATTGATCCTTAAAACTTTTTGTCACTACATGGATGTGATGGTCTGATGATTCCTGGTGAAGAACTAACATTATGAAGTTCTAATCTCTCAAAGCCAGTATCTTTGTTGCTGTCCAACTCTCCCACTGTCTGTGAGCTATAATCTCCACGAAGCTGAAGATTATGTGCCTGTGTGTACATGTCTTACTGATGATTGTTTGCTTCAAACTAGCATTATGATGTTCTGATCTCTCAAAACCAGTCACGCTTGTCACTGTCCAGTTGTTCATCTCTCACGCTGTCTTTGAGCTATAATTTGCATGAAGCTGAAGATTCTGCTACTGTGTGTAGTGCACATGGTATGCTGATGATTGTTTGCTTCATTATGATGTTCAGATCTCTCAAAACCAGTCACGCTTGTTGCAGTCCACCTTCCATGTTGTCTTTTGAGTCCGAGTACATCAAGGAGGAGGATTCCGTTCTCGCACTTGTTCCGGAGTTATAACCACATCGAAGACGAGGAACAAGCAAAGGGCCTAGTTCCCTGTGAGTGTGTGGACTGCAGTGCTTACGGTGGATATTTACACATGTGAAGTGTTTGAAGTGCTTTGCTGAATACACGAGTGTGGGGAGAAAATTTTGCCTTTGTGTCTGTGACCTGCTGGATCATCTAAACTCGAAGGGAGTTGGGTGCTTGTCGAGTGTGTCTTATGTAGAGACATGAGTTGTTCATCTCCTGTTGTCTTGATCTGTCTGGAATTACCTGCATACTCACCGTTGTCTGGCTGGAACCGATTCCTGCTGTCTTTGCCTACCTGGAAGAGGAGCCATTACCTGTATTCTCACCGTTGTTTGGCTAGAACCGATTCTTGCTGTCCCGACCTGTCTGGAAGAGGAGCCATTACCTGTGTACCTACCGACCATTTTCCAGTCTGGAGCCGAGCCGCTAGGGACGTAAGCTACTCCTCTCTCACTGTCTTGATGTGCCAGCAAGAGGAGCTATAACCTGTGCATTTAGCATTGTCCAACCATGAGCAGATTCATTAGGATTTGAGCCATTTATCTCCCACTGCCTCAATCTACCCGAGAAACATTTACACCTGGCCACTTCATTCACTTTCTCAGATTGCATAGCTATATATAAATCCGATGTTTTATTCCCGCTGCAGATTTAATGGAGTGCAGGTCACAGAAAGCAACAGATATTGCTGCATTTTATTGACCATCAGCTTTCTTCAAAATCAAAGACAGCAAGAAGAGAGAGTGTTAACAAAACTGGTGAGATCATTTTGTTTCTTTACATTTAAAGATGATTGTGTGTTAAGCATCTGCGACTTTCACTTTGATTTGCGATAGTTTTCATGTGAGGTGATGCAAGTCGCAGTAGCGTCGTCATATCTGATTAATATGACATATAGCCTATAACACACTCTCTCACATGCTTATTTTTTTAGCATTTTTGGCAGGAGTTAAATGTACATATGTGGTTTCAACAACCAGATGCATTTACACTGCTGCATTGTCCAGTTTTGTCTGGAATGTGGCCCAGACCAACTCCTGAAGTGGTTTGAGCGATCAAATTAAAATCCGTCTCGAATACGTTTCGGAGGGCATTTACACCTGGTCTATTTACACAGTCCCCATTCTCAATCTATGTATTTGAGTTAAAACAAATTGTGCAAATGTTAATATTCACATGTAAAATTGATATATGTTGAGTTGACAACATATTTGCATTTTTAACTACTGTAGATATTTTCTTGCAGTTTCACACACACTGAAAAAAATGATTTTTGCTGCTTGTTCAAATTGCTTACTTAAAATTAGCTTAAGCAACATAATTGCTTTACATTTTGTCCAAACTTAATTTGATTGTGTCCAATCTGCTTAAATATATGTACAATTTAAGTTTACTTAATCCGTTTGTGTTGGAAATACTATTGGTAGATAACTGAAGGCTGAAGACTAGACATTGAATTGTATGACAAAAACAGATAAACTTAATTGGATAAATGAGTATATGAATTTGAATATATGAATTTGAATATCTGAAACAGCCAATCAGTGAGCCTTTTAAAATCACTTTGAGACTACTTAATTGGATAACTTAAAATGACTTAATTCCATGACACTGAAGATACATGAATAAATTATGTTTGTGTAACTTAATTGGTTCATGTGGGACCGATGTACACTATCAAATCATGTAAATCCAACACACTTTTTTTTTCAGTGCAGCTCATTTCATGGTAGAACAGGGGTGTCCAACCCTGCTACTGAAGTGCAACCATTCTGCACAGTTAAGCTCTAACCCCGATCAAACTCAACTGAAAAACCTTACCAAAGTCCTCAGGTTTACTTTGAAAATTATATGTTGTATCATACATTGCATTATATGGTGATTAGGGATGGAGCTAAACCCTGCAGGACAGTGGACCTCAAGGGCTAGGGTTACCCACCCCTGAGGTTGAAGACGAAACAGTTAAGCAGTGAAAAAAAAATGCAAGTAATTTGTATGACTAAATTTTAAGACAGTTAAACATGTTATACATGCAGTATATTTTGTGCATTCTTTAATCTATATATATATATATATATATATATATATATATATATATATATATATATATATATATATTGCATCAAATAAATCATAGGAACATTGATGACTTTGGCCGTTTTTAATTGTGTAATTGTGCATCATACATAGCCCAGTCTAGTATGGTAGTATATTCACATGACAGTTTGCAATTATCGAATTGTATGCCAAAACAATCCACACATGATCATAGAAAAACATCTATTTTCCCTGCAGGTTCATACAACACCATTTTATCAGTTCACACCTTCCTCTCACAGGATTGTGGGTCTTCTATTTGTGCAAATGAAAACTGGCTACCTTGATCTCACTCTGAGAGAAATAAAAGCAATATACAAACACTTTTTTTAATGTTCCAAAGCCTGAAATAGATTCTTCTCCTAGTTTTACTGACTATAAGAACATATTGTGAAGTTGTAGCTCTTTCTGCCTCTCCACATCAAAGGCTTATGCTGACAGAGGCTCATGGTAAGAATGGTTGTTTACTAGGTAGATCATACCACCTGCCTCTCCCTTCCACCTTGATGTCTCTGTGAGGCATCTTTCAGCCTTCATTTAGTTATTTTTATTTCCTCTCTTCCAATCCTTTCATCCATTTCCCTCTTAGACACAAAGGTGTCTTAGTCACTGTCACCTCACAAAAAAAGAAAGAAGAAAAAAAAAAAACTTTGGACATTTTGAAAAGCACAGAAGATGGGAGGAGAGAGAAAGTGGGAGGAGGAAGAGAAGATTATGGAAAATGTGCCCCTTTAGAGCACCGCAAAGAATCATCTCTGTGTTTGCTCTGTGATCTCATCTCACTGTGTTCCTCCCACTATTCAAGAGGCCTGTCAACCCAATAAAGAACTAACTCTTCTTCTGAGTGAGTACCATGGTGTTGTGCAGGCGCTTTCACTTAACTAACAATTCATTTACGCAGAGAGTTACATCTAAGTGTTATAAAAAGTTGTAACTTTTTTACTGGTTGTGGAAATAGCTGAATTGATGTTTCTTACCTGTCAGACTCTTTCCTAGAAAATATGACCTCAGAGGAGAGTGAGACACCTGGCCTGGCCAGAAATAGAAGTGTGAACGTACGTGCCGTGCACTGTCCTGCAGAATCAAGCCTGTACTGTGACACAATGCAAAGGGGGCAGCCGACTGAATGATGACAAGTGAAGAGTCATTTATCTTCATTTACCCTCAATCCCCTTGTTCCACACAGCCTGTTGCTGCCTCCTCTTTATAATAGGGCACTTGTAAAGCTAGATAATAAAGAGGGGTGTGACAGAAACCTTCCAAAGACACTCACAGACTGTCAGAAGGAAGAGCTTACAACGGTGCTAAACAGAATCCCAGCGACTCCGAGGGGATGGTTTGAGTGGCTCAGTATTTCACAAACTGTGCCACAGCCGATTGGCAACATTTTTTTTTTTCTACACAGCTGTAACAAATGAAGTGTGTGAGAGTTGTAAAGAGGGACTATGTTCTAAATCTTAGTAGCAGTTTTTCAGGAAAATTACAAATGAGAAAATATTGAAAACAATTGGGAGGCCAGGGCTAGTATCTAAGGATCAGAGTCATCAAGTTTTAATGTTTTATTTTATTTTGGCTAAATCAATGGACTGACATTTTGGTGAAGTTTACAGTAAGGGTGCACTAATTTGCATTAATTCATGACAAACTAAAACATGGATAATCTTGAGTTAATGTATGACTTATGGAGAACTAAACCAAACATTAATGATAGCCGCTTTAGCAACTAATATACTATAATTAATACATTAAGTAATAAATGGATATCTATTAATTAAAGGTGTCATCATGGATTAATTTTCTATAAACATCTAGTATTAAGTAGCAGTGTAAGTTAATGTGTTGTTTACCATAATGGGTTGAAAAGAGCTGAAGTGGCCGATTACAGCATAAGTATAATAAAAGCTCCGCTAGACTCGAGATTGGTGTCGCGCAGGTATTTATCAGTATAGCATTCCCTCCAGTGGCCTCGTTCCACTCCCATGGCTATCTGCCCTCTCAGCTTCATACCACAGTAACATTAATAAAACTTGAATACATCTCATCTATGAACATGATTTCTGCCAGAGCCTGTTGGATTCCTTTTCATTCGATGTGAAAGTGACGACAACTCCAACGATTCCATTCTCATTCATGGCGTTGTCACAGTTCTAACTCTGTTACCTTAGAGGTTATAGTGTTCCACACCATTGGGTGGCGCTAGTCATCTTTACAGATGAGTATTTAGCCAGGTATTATAACTGAAGAAGTAGGCAAGCATGTGGATAGAGGAAGCAATGGCTTCCTTGGGCTATTCTGTTTGATCCTTTGATTGAGGAATGCATCCTTTTTGGTCAGTCAGTAAGTAGTGTGTTTTTTTTTTTCAATACTACCAAAACCAGTATGCACATATATTTGATGTATAAACATGAAAATTGAAGGTGTTGAGTATTGAGCTATTCATGCTAAATGTTACATGTTCAGCACAACACTATAGCTCACTTGCAAAAGCTCATATCTCTCCCAAAACAGTTTACTCATGCTTCAAAACTAAATTCATTTCTAATATGAGTCAGTGCCACCAAAATGGCAAAGATCCTTCTCAATGCTTTGGCTCATTTCTCGAAACAGATCGGACGTTCTCAACTCTCTTGGTGCTTTTGCCAAAATAACGTGGATGGTTCGGCACAACACCATGGTTCACCTGCAAAAGCTCATACCTCTCCCAAAACAGTTCACTCATGTGTCAAAACTAAATTTCCTTCTCATTTAACCAGTCAGTGCCCCCAAAAATGCTTAGTCCCTTTGGCATTGTGTAAGCATTGCAAGCCAAAATGTTCAGATGTTTTGTCACTATGGCAGAGGACCATTGAAATATCCCTCATTTCCACCTTTCAGTCTTAGCCCAGTCCTTCATTGACAATGATTACTGTACTGTTTTTTGTCTAGCTAACAGAATACAATTGTGTATAAAACTGATTTTTTTTTTTTTTTGATTTGAGGGTAAGAGTACATTACACATTGCACTCATCCTGCCAATGAATTGTAACCATTACGTATCATTCACAGACACAAGTAACTTCCATACATCAGATGTAAAAGAAAATACATTTTCAAAACTACATGGACACACCTCCAATTACATAGGAATGTTCTATGTTCTCCACAAGTTCAATATACTGCTGGCCACTACTCCAGTGGTTCCAAACCTGGGGTACATGTACCCCTATGCAGAGGTACTACAGGGGGTATCTGACAGAAAGGGGAGGGGGGAAATCATCAATGACTAGACTTACTGAAATGTTACAGTAAAATCCACAGTATAGATTAGATAGATATTACAGTATCTAAAAATAGATATTA
This sequence comes from Cyprinella venusta, assembly GCA_038021265.1. Taxonomy (NCBI): domain Eukaryota; kingdom Metazoa; phylum Chordata; class Actinopteri; order Cypriniformes; family Leuciscidae; genus Cyprinella; species Cyprinella venusta. The sequence goes on from CM075864.1 coordinate 30,287,245, forward strand.
CTGTAGATAGATTTACATGGGAGGCACTACTGTAAATGCCAACCCGGTCTCATCCCAATTCGTCATATAACTGACGTTTTGGGACGTCTTTTGACCATTCGTCAATATACGACTTTTTAGGGCCCCCTTAAACGTCGGTAGATGACGTTATGGGATCCTAACTCTACCCCATACCTAAACCTAACCCTAAACCCAACTCGTCACCTAACTGACGTTAAAGGTAAAGCGTCAGTTGTATGACGACCCGGGATCGTCATCTACCGACGCTTAAGGGGGCCCTAAAAAGTCATATTTTGACGAATGGTCAAAAGACGTCCCAAAACGTCAGTTATATGACGAATTGGGATGAGACTGTGTTATAAATGCAGCTCTTTGACCAAACATTTGACAAACATTTGACAAACGATTTGATTGATCGTTTGAGATGTGTGAAACTCCTCCTTCGTTAGTCAAGATCTGTCAATTGCTATAATAAATGTATCAAATGTTCCAAGGGATTCATATATGGTATTCATGGTATTATGTTCTTGACTAATTTTGACAATTGAACAGACTATTGTGCATGTGATGACTTACATAATGAAATGACACTGACACGTTTTGGAATGAACAACCATTAGAGAATGAACAATCAGTTTAGATCAACAAGATCTATTCACTTGAAAATTGTGCTAAATGTAGGCTACCTGTACTTAATCATTTGAAAAGATGTACTGAGACATGTACTTAGGCATTTGCAATTTGATGAACTGAATGAGAAATTCAATTCTGGTGTGAACAATTGCCAAGTAGTTTGGAGGTTTGTCCATGTTGTTTTGAGAATGTAATTTCTGTTTCAAGAAATGAGCCAAACCAATGGAGAAAAACTGTAATTCCAGTACCTTATGGCATTGGCGAAGGTACTTGCATCCGCTTACTTTCTCCTTTGTGGTGTGGTGCTTGGAAATTGAATGTGAGCACGAGAGTGTTTGGATTGTATTTGTTGCAGTTAAGAGGACACTTTTGAATTATGCACTTTTCCAGACCGGATTCTCTGAATGTTTAACATTTTATGGTTTGATGATTGATATACCTGATGTTTTACTGACTACTTTGTTTATTTGTTTTTTTTTTGTATGATGTAAATATTTGTGATGATGGGTTGGTGAATACATTATAAGCATCCAGTTTGTGTCTGATTCTTCAGAAATTTAACTGTAAACCAAAGCAAACTAGTTTTGTTATCTATACCTAATCAAATATCAAGTCTTACCATCCCTTCTCTGATATATAACGCAAGCGCAAAAAAGGGGTAACGGTTGTAGCGTCATCAAGCTAATCAATCAGTTATTTTTTTTAAGCAACCTCTAGGAGGATGATCAATAATAGCCATTATAAAAGTATAAAAATTAGCTTATTTATGTGAGGAAATATCACATATGGTGTAAAAAAAAAATAATGACACAGTGTATGAGAACAGTTACAAGTCTGTTTTATGTGAGCTCCATGAGATGACTGAATACACCTAGGAACATTCTTTTGCCGTTCATGCACTCAGAAACATTTTTTTTTCCAGCGTAAGTAAGACATTCAGTGATTTTACTTCATGAATGTTGAATTGATACATATTTTTGCCTTTAATATTTATTTATTATATTGTACGATAACCATTTAAAAAAAAAAAAAACATTAAGGTACTCAAGGCTAGTGCTGTATCTTGAATAAGTGAATATCATGGCTGAAGGTGTTGCAGACACTTGGCTTCACTCTTGCATATCTAAGCCATTACTGTGCATTCACACCAGACGCGAATAGCGCGGCAAATTTGCATCTAGTTTGGCGCTTGACCACTTTGTGTTAATTTGTGCCTCAACACTTTGTACCTCAAAATGGAGCAATGCACTTGCAAGATTAACCCACCTCACTCTTCTCACATGGGAGTCTCACCAACAAACACATGATCGGAGTGGCTTGGCATATCTTGGATGCTATGATGCTGAAGGTTCATTCTCCAAGTCTTACTCATGAAGTACTTGAGACCCTCATGGTAGAGGTAACAGCCATAATGAATCGTTGTCCATTAGTACCTGTCATCTGATCCTCAACAACCTGATTTGCAAAAACCTGAAATCCAAAGTATTCTCGTCGCTTGATAGCCTTAAGACTGAGTACACTGTAGTCATTGTACTATTTTAACAATGTTTTTACTAATTTTCATGGCCGGCACTGAACAAAGATGGAGTGAGGATAAGACTGATATTCTGGGATCGATTTTAATACTTCATGGGGCCTGTAAATTGTATATGTAAATTTGAAACTATTATTTTTTTTGTATTTATACTATTTTAAGAATTATAATGTATTTCTGCATACATTTCTAGATTAAAATGTCAATGATGACATTCTTGTTCAGATATCCCCCCTCTGATTTGTTTTGTTTCAAACAAATTGCACCTAGCATATTAACAAGAAATCTCTCTCCCTCTTTTCTGTTCTTTATTGTTTTAAGATCAGACCGAACGCTGAACGCATCAGTTTAAATTATACATCAAGTGAGACATTAAGCAAATAATTCAAAGTCACATTGTTGTGTTAACTCCCATTCTGAGGGTGATGATTTTGAACTGATGGCCTATGGTATGAAGAATTTTGACACATTGTGCACCATTTGTTGACGTCTGCGAGCGCCAGCCAAGATTCAAAAATGTCAATATCTGATTCTCGAGAAAGCTGAGAAATGGTGCTCATTCCACCATTTGGAGTATGGATGTGTTAATCACATCATGGGAGGGCAGATCTAGATTCTGTCACACTTTGTAAGTCTGAATTAAAGGAGTGAAGGGCCTCCCTGTGTTTCATGCCTTGGCTGTAAACAGCACAGTTAAATGTTATGTTCCTCATTATGTTGTAAGTGGGTTAGCATATTCATTTGCCACTGAAGTAGGTTATACCTAGAAGCGCCTTCATCCCTGATTAGCATGTCATCAACAAGCAGTTTGTGCCCACGCTGGCCTCTTGACAATTCACATGTGGCCAAGATAATGAAAATTAAAGCAAAAAATAAGAGAGAGCTTTTGGTCCCCCTCTCTGGAGATTTGAACACTAATTGTAGTGAAAAATGGACTTAATTTCTACACTCCCTCAGTAAGAGTTTCTTACATCCAAGCTGATGGAAAAGAGTGAAATAGTATTACCACTAATTAAGGCTAAGCAGAATAAATTATGCAAGCGTATAATACTCCAGGGCAAATACTAAAAAGGAATTACATGATGGTGCGGTGCCACTAAAACTAGCGACTAAATTCAATACTAATAAAGCGTGCTTCAGTGGGCAGAGCAACAACAAACAGTCTCTGCACAAAAACGTTGTGCACTTGAGGAATCTGTATTGAATCAAAGCGTAAAATCGGCTGTTATAGATCCCTGATTGTTTTCAGACAAGAACTGAAAAATAATGGGTGTTAGAGTCTTGCATTTTTGTGTACTAAGGTGTAAAGGAACTAGGAATCGGGGTAAGTGGTTGTGCGATTCGTATCACCTCTTACATCACGATCCTCCGATGAGCTTGGAAATTCACAGACAGCTGTGCTGGAATTCCTGTATTCTCCATGCCTCATTGAGCACTGTCAGTTCTGTCCAGCGCGTCTGTCTGTGGCTACGGCTTCGACGCCTGGCCTGTGAAAAACGTGCCCTGCCCCATTGGGTCTAATTCTAGGAGACATATTTAGTGCATGATTTAGCTAGCAGACTTACAGCTGTGTCCCAACTCTCACGACAAGGCCACTGGGCCGTCACACAAGTGTAATTAACCCGTTCATTATGAAAATAAGGCACCATCATGCATAATTCTGTCTCCAGCAGATGCAAGGATGTGCTTGGGTGAGCCGAGACTGTTCGTTCCACCAAGCATGTGATGACATCATTCTGTCGTAAGTTATCTCAGGGGAGCGAGGGGAAGTTTTGCAGTCAGAGTTTAGAATTAGCTGAGGATTCATCTCTTGGGATTCTATAGCTCAGGTCTGGTCCTGATGTTTTTGTTTGGTTTTTTGTTAAATAGAGAAAGGTCATTGGTCAGATTCATGGTTTTCTGTGCAAGACCACTCTTGATGGACTTTTAGAGTCTAATTAAATGCAGTGATTTTTTTTTTTTCAAAGTGGATTTGTAATCATGTCACATTTACTAACTTTTGCACATGCATGTTTATTATGCTAATGCTAAACAAACTTGTAATTACCCATACTGAGCACAGAGCGTGTGATATTTATGAAAGGAGAGACACAGCTGGGATGGTAGGCGCTCTGTTCTATTCCTCCAGTGTGTGTGTGTGTGTGTGTGTGTGTGTGTTGGACAATGAGACAGATGGACCTTTTAAAACTAAGCAAAATAAGTAAAGACAGAAACAGTCTGTTAAAAGGGAAAACAAACAAAAAAAGATTTAATGGACAGCACAAACATACGGCAAATGTATCCTTGTTTGCATGTCTGTATGATAGATGTTATTTGTATTACTACTACTAATACAACCCGATCACACTAAATGCGTCTTTATAGCACGCATGTGTATTGTCGTGTAATATATACGCTAAAGTGAGTTTTTACGTGCATATAATACGCATTGGTTGGTTAGGTTAAGTTTAGGTGTGGGGTAGGGTGCGTGTGTATTATACGTTTGGCTAGAATTAGTGGTGTGGGGTGCGTGTGTATTATACGCAAATGAACTGCGTATCAATTGCACGCGAAAAACTGCGTCTCATATGCACGTAAAAACTCATTTTCGCGTATAAATTACACGATAATACACGATGCGTGTTATAGAGACGCATTTACGTGAGAACAGGCTGACTAATAATAATAACTATTATTATTATTATTATTATTATTTAATTGCTAAGTGTATCATAAGAAATGGTTGTCATAAGATTACAAAATATTTTGTTCATTCCATCTGGATGTCTTTTGGATTTGGATTTTGCTTTGAACCCCTTTTAGGATAGAGGCTCTATCATCCTCTGCATTTGTTATTATTTGTGATCTCTGTTGCTGTGTAACATCCGATGGCTGTAATCTGTGTTAAGAAATATATTTTGAGATCCATTAAAGGAAAGCTTTGGGTGGAGATTCCAACTAATGTTCAGCAAAATACTGCAGTGCTTTCTGGCTATCTGATATTTCTTTCTAAATGTTTTTTTTTCCCCTAATATTTGTTTCTGATGCTTTCTCTGTTCTGAACCCTGATCAGCAAATCACTCAGTTGCATGCATCTAAAAAGAGCTAGATAAAATATTTACATGAACAGAACAGAAGTGTCCTTTACTTTAGATGACCATTACCTTTCAAATTAAGGGTTCTCTAACTGTCAGCAATAGAAGAGATTGTTATGGTATTCCTGTATGTTGTTCCTCTGTTGAGAATACGACAGCACCTGTTTAAAATGGAACAGCTCAGCAAGTGCCGTCTGACACATGCACACTGCTCTAATCTATGCGCCAAAGCCAGTGTGTTCCACTAAACCTCTTTAGCAAAGGGTCTGGAGGGAGGAAAGAATGTTAAGCATGCTTGATTTCATTTAAAAGATCTTGATATTTAACATATTATTTAACATAAAGCATAGTTGTCTGAGCGGTGTCTTGAACAGAGCAGTCAACAACAGAACAGTGAAATTCAGAGGCTAGGAAACTTAGTAATCATGTCAAAAACAGAACACATAAAAAGTATCTAGTTCACTCCATTAAAACTCAGAACTGCATTAAGGAGCCATTTTTTCTCTCTCTCTCTCTCTTTCTCCAGCGCTCAACGGGAAGTCCTACCTGCTAAATATCACATGACCCTCCAATCCTTTAAATGTAGCATTCCCGTCTTTCCCATGGGGCGTATTGTAGGTGCATTGCACACCACTAATGGAAAGCGGGATGGACGATAATGCGCATTGCTCCAGCGTTTCCCGTAGTTTCTGCCCCCCAGGCATCGCACATTGTTCATCAATGCTTGCCCAGTTCATTATAGCACTTAGAGACAGGCTAGGTCATAGCATCCAAGCTCTGGGTGAGTGATACGTGCACACAATAGGCCATCATTTACCACACATCTCTGCTGTGTGGTGCTGTGCTGCAGCCTTGCCTTTTTGCTATTCATCACAGCTAATGTTTTAATATTGGCACTTTAACAACAGAGAGGAGTTCATCTCCAACACAAATACACATTAATGGAATTTTCCATTTGCTGCATGAATATTGAATTGAATGTCAAAATGGGACGTGCTGGACCAAGTAAATGGATGATACTTCTATTCACAAATGACTTTTTATTTTTAGGGTATCTGAAGTAAGTCTATGAAAAAGGTGAATAGAAATGGACATTTGAATAGGGAAAAGAAAATTGATTGCTAACTTTGGCTCTTCTGTGTAGTATTAAAGAAAATATGTCATAGAAGTAAAAAAAAAAAAAAAAAAAAAAAAAAACACAGAATGAAGCCAACAAGGTCAGGACTCGTTGCGTGGCTCACACATAACACACCTTAACAATAAATAACACTGAACAGCATGGTAGGTTTTGAATCAATAGAGAAGCTCTCATGGAACTAATACACCCTAACTGTGAAAAATCGAGCAATATTATTCTCAATAGCATCACACTATAGGAAGCTCTATTGATTGTGCGGTCAATATAAAAAATAGCCTCCAACATGTAACTTTATTCACCCACTATCGCTGAATGTGCTTGGTTAACTTACTCTGCAAAATAAAGTGGAGGACGACATAATTCAGCTGATTTAAATGTATAATCCATAATGAACATTGTATAGCTTTATAATTGTGACATGAATTAGTGCCGTGCCATGTGCTCTACAGCAAATAATGAATTCATAACTAGATGTCTAATGAGAGTAGAATTCAAATAAGAATCAGACCTAGAATAGAAGCGTATTTCTATATTCATTTTATTTGTCTGTACTCGTTCATGCTCAGATCGTCGGCTGTAAAGAGGGAGGTTAGCTAATGCTGTGAACATATTCCAATCAGTCTCGTCCAATCAGTGATTGGAATAAGATCCAACTGTTTCAGATGTACAAGCACCATCCATGAAATAATTAACCACTTGATATTGCTGTCAAAACCCCATGTGCATAGTTAAAGAATATGATCCACGTGCACAAGGACAGAGTTTCTCTCACTGGTGGAGGCCAAAATACCACAGCGGTCCATAAAAGCCTCATTAAATTCCCAATAATTCACATTATGTTCAGAGTTACTCTGAATATATAAATCCTTGCCAAAAGGACAACATAGTTTTGAAGGGAGCAGTCTTTTTTCTCTTTAGCATTCAGAATATAATTGACTATCTGACAGTGAAGACCATGCACAAGCCTGATGCACGATAAAGGGAGTCACACATTACTACTTCCAGTAAGTCAATCAGCAGGATTCAGCATGCAGAAAGCTTTTCCTTCCAACTTTTTAAACTGAAATCAAATCTCTTGTTTTCATTAGGGAGACCAAAATATTCCCTTGCTCTCTGTCACATTATGTAGCAAGCTCCAAATATTTGAGCTTTTGTCATATTTAGCTCATGCATTCGCTCTGCTGCATATCAAATCAGAAAATAAAAATAAAATAAAAATGTGTCAAAATATCACTCAATGGTGTGCAAATATTCATTTCCGATGGGGATTTCAGAAGAACTGATACCGGCACAGGGATGAAAGACTGTTTTTTTTTTTTTTTTTTTTTTTTTTTTTTTTTTTTTTTTTTTAATGTTGGCTGTACCAAAGGCAAACATTTATGTTGTTTTCCTGTTTTACAAAATGTAATGTGAATGACACTTTGCAGTAGATGAAAAGGGTTAACACAACTAAATCTGCTTAGTTATAAGATTCATATTAGGTCATTAATATTAATACTTATAAAACGGTCCAATCCTTGATTCTGATAGGTCAATAGCTGTCCTTTCTTCATGATAAAACACGGCTATGACCACTTCACCCAATGGTTGTTTTTATCACTGCGCAACCCTGCAGTTCCTATGTTGTTTTTATTTGAGTTTTTGTGGATATTACACATTGGAGTGTCGTTGCGTTGTTCATGGTCAGGGACTATTTTTTTCTAGCAGAAGGAAGGCTTTTAGTGATTTTACCTCATGAAAGTTGCACTAATACATATATATATATATATATATATATATATATATATATATATATATATATATATATATATATATTACTTTAATATTTGTATTATGTGCTAACCGTTTTATGTAAGCAATAAGGTACTCGAGGCAAGTGCTGTATCGTGAATAAGAACGGCTGAAGGGGTTGCTGGCACTCTGCTTCACGTCCTTATCCCTTCAGCCGTTACTTATTCACAATACAGCACAGCCTCTCGTACCTTATTGCTTACTTAAATTACTTCCCAAAAGTGATTAAAATTTTACTAACGATGGCATTAAAAAGCAAAAAAAAATCCTTAAAGTACAACAATGTAAGTGTGTAATGTGATCTTCCATATTGTGTCTGTTACAAATATTGTCATGCATAGCAACAATTATGACAGTGTGTCAATATCAAATGGTTAAAATAATTCCACTTTATGTACTTCTGTATTGCATTAGCATCTATAATACTTCCTTATGTACAGTGTGTTCCATAGAGCACCAGTCATGTACCCAAAGCCTTCAGTGGCCATGACCACATACTGTATTCCCACTGCCATACATTTCTCAACAGGGGTTATGTGATACATGGATCAAATTATTGTCAGATCTGGTAGGATATCAGCAAAATTGCTTATGAAAAAAGCATGAAGATAATACAGCACCTCATGAAGATGTCTGGTTTGAGGCAGAGACTCAGTAGGGGACTTGTACTGTGCATAGCCTATGTTCTGGCACACCAATAGCCAGAGGATTCATTTACACTTAGAGTGCCTGATTTCATGCCTTTCTAGTCTTTGGAGATGTGCTTAGAGTAGAAATAAGACCATTTTGTGTTGTTCAAAACCAGTTAAGGTCCAGAATGACAAGACTTCTGTCGTTTGTAGTATAGATTTAGCAAAGAAAACTTCCAAAGTGGTAACATTTTTTTCCAGGATTTCGGGTTTTTATTTCCCCCCAGTTTCTGCTGTCATTTATTTGTTAACTTACGTATTCATGTAGCCTATTTTGCATTACATTTATCAGTGTAGCATAGAAACACTCATATTGTGAAAATATTACCGATATGACATTTCTTACTGATGGCCGAATGGTCAGAATGATATCGGCCAATGCCGATAGTTTGTTTTTTCATATGGGAAAAAATAAAATAAAATAAAATCTCTCTCAAAAAAAATGCTGCAAATTATAAAGAGAACTGTCTAATTTGGTACACTACACTATTAGAAGTTAAAATTAACTCCAGAGGTATTGTATACTGCTGTTTATTTCCAGAAATAATATTTAGCCACACTCAAATAAAAGCTGAAATGTTTTTATTACTACTGTTGGATATATTACTGTTTGTTACTACATTTGTGATCAATAATGCAGCCTTGGTGAGCATTATGTGCTTCTTTCCAAAATAATATCTTACCAACCACAAACTTTTGAATGAAAACCCAGTAATGCTGTTTTGATAAAACTAATCCTAAAGCCCGGAACACACCAAGCCGACGCCAACTAACTAGCGCTGATGAAAGCCAACTCTGTTATCGCCTCTCGTCCCCTCTTGTCGAGGTAAAAAGCTGCACTTGAACACACCGAGAGAACTACAGCCAACTGTCAGCTATAATGTGCATTCTGCGCCTGCGTGTAATGAGCCAACTGTCTATTTCTGCAGATAGATTAGTCTATATTCGTCATTCAAAAAGGAAAACCGACGCTGCCGGCTACAGATGCACATAACGTAAACAAAGAAGCACGGGCTTACCTTTTTGAATATCAATCCTGCTGAACACTTTCTTTATTCCACTCCGCTCATGTCAATATAGAAATATTCACCAAGGAACACTCAGACGTAACATAAGAACAGCCTTCTATCTTTACCGTTTTGACTTATTTGCTTGCTGTTTTGCGTTTATTCTCGTGCATTGACTCTTTCACTAAGCTGAACAGCCAATCAGAGATCTCTCTTTCCCCAACGGCCCGACAGCGATTCAACATGTTGAATGGCGCTAAACAAAGCCGACGAGGACTATTTTCAGCCGACGGCACGAAACCGTTCATATCACACCAAGGAACCTTAGTTGGCCGACGCACAAAATCGGCCAGACGGCCGACTGTAGGCTTGGTGTGTTCCGGGCTTAAATGGAGAACTTGTTTGTATATACATTCACATTTTCTATTTGTACTCTGTGAATCCTTAAATTCTTTTTGCAACACCGGCAAAAGTCGTTAACACTATTTTTTTTCTTTTAAATACTTTATCCAGAGTGCGTACAGTTAAGTTCTGTTGACAACTCGCTCAACATACGTCACTTACTGCATTGCTCTGATTGGTTGTAGGTCTATCCAATTGAATGCAGAGGTTTTTTTTTTTTTTTTTTTTGTGGTTCGATTAAGACATGCCTAATCAAAAACGCCACCATCAAAGCCCTATGGAGCAGTATCAGACTCACATTCTGAATAGAATATGAGTATGACAAAGTCAGGTTTTGTATAATTTTGCTAACAATCAGGAACAGTGTAAGGCATGTGGCAAATTTATTTTATTTTATGTAATTATATTGTATACATTCCTTATAGCCTATAAATAATTTTTGGCAAAAGTCTTGGAATTTGAAGAAAGTGTATTTTTCAATTTACTTTAACATGATAAGAATGCTATTTTTTTCTTTCTCTTCATTCACATTTCTGTGAATGTCTGCAGCATAAATTACAAGAACATTTTTTTGAAAAGTTACTTTCTTACTGAACGTGTGTTGTTAGACATGATAAAATAATATCATTCATCCCAGCTGTCATCCATGCAGTCATTAGTGCAGTTCTGAGAAATAATTGATAGTCTTCTTCTTTTCTTTTTAAATGGCACAATGAATGAATAGAATTTCATTATCTTAGAACACTAATACTTCAAATTAAGAAGTAGTCAGCCTAGTGCAATATTACTCACAGAATACCTTTCCATACAGAGTACTCTATGGACAACTGTTGGCTGTGATGCCTAATTACGGTGTGCCATTTCTACCATTGTTGCCTGTCAAATATGTAGTACTAGCGCATAAAAACAAGCACACCGTGAATCAATTGCCGTTCTGAACTGAGCCAAGCAGGACCCTTTGGACAACATTCAAAGGCTGTTCTGCTTGTTGTGAGCAGGATGTGAAGCAATGAAAACAATGTTGTCAATACCTTCAGCCACTTAAAAAGAAACCCAAAATGCAACATTATGCCTTGGGAAACAGCGAGTACAATCGAGTTATTTTGATTAATTGCTGCTGTACACAAGTAAATTTAAAAGTTCAATTTAAATTCTTCCCTTGTGGGTGCTGCCTAATTGCTGTAGTGAGCGCAATTGAGTTTAATTCGTTTCTTCTTTCTCAAGAATAGAAAATGAATAAAGATTGAAAATAGTATGAACAAAAATGATTCCTCAGTTCAGTTCAGCATTGCTTGACACACAGAGTTCTCATACACATTTCAAGCTAGGCCTTCTGATTTGGAAAAAAAAAATGTCTGTGAGTGTTTGTGACCTTTGTTCAGCACAACTTACACATCCTGACCACTATTAGTGTACGTCTAATGATCGACAACATGACATTTTCTATCGGTAAAATGTCAGATTCAGCTTATTGTATGACAGACAAAATGCTGTAATGGAATTCACTCCTTTTTAAACCTTAGCAGTGAACAACATATAGGAACTCTCTGGGGAAATCAACCGCAGCATTTAATATGTTCTGCCCACGGTGTGTGAAGAGGTGTGGACCTTGGCTGTACTCGTGCTACAAGAGATGAATTCATCATGAAGACATACCTTAAGTCCCACAGGCACAGTCATTTGTTGATCACCACTTCTTTTCATAGATAACTTGAACACAAGTTTTAGGCCCTATGGATCAGCGGTATGTCTGAAAAAGAAAAATGAAGCATATACTGAAATGAACAATCTTCCAACAGTTAAGGTGGCTCTGTGATGTTTGCAGCTGCTTTGCATCCTCTGGCACTGGAAACCTGCAGCATGTGGAAAGCAAAATGGATTCATTGAAGTTTTAGGAGAAAGTGGCATGACATCAGTGAAGAAGCTTAAGCTTGGGTGACATTGGACCTTCCAACAGGACAATGATCCCAAGCATACCTCAAACTCCATTTGGTTGCAGAAGAAGTCCTCGAAGATTCTACAGTGGCCATCAGAGTCACCTGAATTTAACCCTAGGAAATCTCTGGTGGGATTTGAAGAGGCCAGTTGCAACATGCAAGAATATTACTGAACTGGAGGCCATTGCTCATGAGGAATGGGCTATGAGTGAGGACTATTTATGCCTTGTAAAGCATTTATAAAGGAGATTTAAAGGCACATCGATCTTCTAAACAGTGAAATGTAACAAACACAACACAGTAATACATAACATAGAAATATTTAACAGCCTTTAAATCTCCTTTATAAATGCTTTACAAGGCATGAATAGTCCTCACTTTAGATGAGCTCACAAACAAAAAAATAGTTAACTGACCACTACTAAATGCTTTATAACTACCTGAGCGATTTCATGCCACAGCGCCAAAACGGTATTTATGTCTTTGCATTTCATAAGAAAATGGACGTAATTTGAAATCCGAGACTTTGTTTCATATCAATAGTAATAAAGCACAAAGATTATTGGGATTTATTGGATGCTATGCATGCTACAATGTTCCATTCATGCATCGACTGAAAACAAGATGATAGCCTTATCGATTCTTGGGATATAAGAATTGATTAAAATCGAGAAATCAATTTTTTTTTTTTTTTTACCCAGCCCTACTGGTTATACATCTTGTTTGCTGCAGGTCATAATAAATGGTTAATATAAGGTAACTACAGTACATGGGTTAAGCTTAAGTTCAGGGGTAGGTTCAGGGTTAGTACCTAGTTTGGGTTAGGCTCAGGGTTAGTACCTAGTTATTACACAGTTATTGTAATTACTATGATACGTACATGTAGATGGAAAACAGAAGTGTTTTTTTTTTTTTAAGTGCTACCAAAATAGCTAACTAACCTTGTTTGTACTATATATATTTTACTATATATTAAAGGTACTATATTTCCAATAAAAAAAAAAAAAAATCAGAACAGAACAAATGTACTAATACACAGATTTTAACAGACAAATTGATGGAAGTGACTTAATAGAATTTTAAACGTTATCTGCTTTTATGTTCCCCCCTTCCATTGTACTTCCATTGTGCTGTACAGTAAGTGTCACTGTTATACTGTTATACTGTTATAACCTTGCTATTTTTTCCCCAACATACCACAAATGGTGTCAGTTCAGTTTAACTTGTATTTTACCTGAAATATCCATTTAATGAGAGCATAATCAGGCCTAGACCTGCACCATTAAAAGCCATAGGAACCATAGACTCCAGCCAGTATCAATAATTGCACTGCCAAAACCAAGGTCCCCCTCAAGAGGAATGGATAACATAAGATTAATAACATGTAATTACTGAGGGAAGATTGGACTGTCACTGTGTCGAAAGCAAAAATTAAACGCTTCCTGGAGGAGAGGAGCATGTCCGTAGACATCTGTGTCATCGCTCCTCAGCTGCAGTGAGGAATGTTTCTATCGTTCTCATCCCTTCATTCTCTCTGACTGCCTCTGTCTGTACTTTCGAGGAGAAAATCCCCCATAAGAGTGAGCCCTCTGGAGCTCCCAGCCAGCTTTTGTCTGATACAAGGACTGTGTGGCACTGTGGTCGCCTAAGCAGGTGTATCTCATCCTCTAGTAACAGCGTGGCAGATTGGCCCACTTGTTGAGCACCTAGAGCATAAATCTGTCCTCCTAGGAATGGGAGCCTTCACTAGCATTGAGTTATCAAAGCAAAGGCTCAGAGAACAGTTTGGGCTGCACAGACATATGTGATAATGAGGCAGCAAAACATGCAGCATAGTTTCATCCTGGGCCTGCAGTCTGACCTTTAAAAATGACACAACTGCATTTAGGAGAGTCTTCAAATTACTTTTCTGCGGGCTAAAGGTGCCGACCCCCTATAATCATTAAACGCACAGCTGACATGCTGTTCTCACTGCTGCATGCTGGGCCAACGCTCGGAGAGGTAATGCCACAGAGGTCAATGTGGAAAAAAGGAGAAGCAGCTATAGAGATTCAATATTAAAGACATATTCATAATGAGAGGTCCAGGGACAAACTGCAGTTTCTCAAAAATCACTGCTTTAGAGCATACAGCTCCGTATATAAGGGAGTGTTAAAATGATATTGAATGATTTTTACAAGGCATACATTTTTTTTTGTAACTTTATTCAGATTGATTTGTGTTTTTGTCAGTTCTGTTGCATAAATGACACTCTTCAATATTTTAAATGTTAAATCATTACTATGCCGTATTTCTACAGTAATACTGCAAGTCATGCATCATGCAAGTTGACTGTCTAAAACATACATATTGCATAGTGTGAATGAAGGGAAGTGTCTCTCCGAAGTCAATGGATGTAATCACATGGTTAACTATGATTACCTAACAGCTGCAAAGGAAATACACTGTAAGAAGCAGAACACATTTCTTGACAACAGATTGGTGCTTCCTGATAATTAACACTGAACAAACAGCATAATATCTGACAGATTTGAATTCTACTTGCTTTGCTTTTCACCCCCATTAAAAGCTTTTGACTACGTTTGATCAAAGTTCACAGAGGGCATACTACTACTACTACAAATAATAATAATAATAATAATAATAATTATTATTATTATTATTATTATTATTATATGTAGAACAATTATTCGTGTAGCTCAATAATTAGAGCATGATGGATCCAATGCCATGGATCTGATTTGCCAAGGTTTGCATACCAACACAAGTCACATTAGATATGTGTCTGCCAAATCCTCAGTGAAAAGGTTAAATAACAATATAAAAATCCTTTTATAAACACATTTAAAAGACAAAACAGTCACCTAATAATACATTCAACTTGTGCCAAAGAGAACTGTCATTATATTATACCCCATTTCCCCGTATTAACTTTTCTGTGTAAATTCTATGTACTTGTACTTATGAACTACATATGAACTTCTATGAACTTGTACTTGTACTTATGAACTACATGCAAATTTAGAAGCCATGGCACATCATTGGCACTTATCTCTCCTTCACTTAGAGAGAGAGCGAGAGATAGAGTGAAGACGAGAATGTGTGAGAGTGACCTCTGATAAATTTCCTCTATTTTCGCTCTGTATGAGTGAGACCTGATGGGGAAGGCACTTCATCATTGAGAAAGGCTCTCACCGTACTGCCTTCAGCATTTCTCAACTTAATACATTGTGGGAATGGCGCTAATAATGTTTTGAGGTATGTTTGTTTTGGGAAAATAGTTTCATATATCAGTTTGATGTGGGATTTCAGTGCTGACATCTTGGTTAAGGAAGTTTTATTATGAACATTATCCACAAACCAGACAGTGTGTGAAATAAGGCAGCTTTTAAGGTGTATTGTGTTAATTGGTCATTATTGTTCACAATCACACAGTTTGCTCAAGTGCTGTATGCTGATTTTCTTTTTAGGAAATAATCCTCTCATAGTCCTCTCCATCATGCAGTGACAGCAGCTAATATTGTAGATCACATTGGTTTGAAGTGGGCAGGATACTGTGCATTTTACAACAGTCATATATCAGGTTTACTGACAGTCTGTGAGATGTAATACAGTGGTATTACAAAAAAAGCGAACAAAATAAGAAAAAGTTGTAAGATGTAGAAATATCCGACAATTTTAGTCAGCAGGTCTGAACTGAAATAGTAGACTTTACATGTAGCGTGTATGTTCGTGTAGGTGTATGTGAGGTTACATACATGTGCAAAAACCACCAGGAGCAATTCTTGTCAGGAGTTTTGTTGTTCATTTCCCCCAGGCCTGCAACACTGCATGTTTCTCCAGCACCAAGTCCCCAGGTTTCACCAGTGTTATCGCTTTATTGGCTCCCCCTCTCTTTGCTAAAATGCCCCATCGGCGTTGATTAAGGTACGCCAAGAACCTGCTTATGTGTTTAAATTATCTGCACCTTTTGCTTGGGGACCAACATCCACAGTGGAGCCAAGGGAATGCATTATTCCTGAGTCAGAAATTCTTTGAGGATCTCAGCTTTGCATCTTATTTGGTTGCTAAGCCTGAAGACAAGCCCCAGGGTTTTGGGTTCATAATTGGGCTGATTAATGCCTGATGTCTGATGGTGATAAAGTTTAGGGTGAAAGGGGAAAAAAAGCTCTCCATGTGTTGCTCAGCAGTTTATACTCGAGCTGCAAACAGATTAGGTGATCTCTCATGTGTCAGGCACAAGAGTAAAGAATAATTGTCTCCCTAAGCTTGCGCTTCAATAGGATGTTCTGACATAATATTATTTATTTGCATGTAAAACCTATGAATTGTGTGACCCGAGGACACCACTGAATGCAGTCTGTATAGAAGAATGTTCTGTGGAGTTTACCTATGACAAGCTCAACTCAAATGACAACTTTATGTTATGCTGTGAATGGACTAAATCCTAAGCCTGCACACTAAATGCTGCATTTTTTGCTGTTCATTATGATTATTGCTTGTCATGTTGTGTGATATGACCCGAATTATATCTGGATTAAAGCGTAGCAGACAGTGTAGTATCACTGTTTTATATACAGTACTATAAGCAAGAGACTACACTCATGGTTGTCATGTTCTTTCGTCTTCATAAACAAAATGATATTGTACGGTACCACAAAAACAAAATAAATTGTGCTAATGTTTTGCTTTGAAAACGAGTAATAAAGAGACGTTGAAACATTTTCCAGTGTAAATGCAAAATAATATAAGGTGAGGTGAATTTTAAATCCAAGTGCAGTTTTATGACACAAAAATAAATAAATAAATAAATCATACACTAAACTACACAACCCCAAAAACTTTACCAAAGCTTAATGTTTAATATCTGACAAAAGATAAGGCAAACAAGATGCTTTAAATTCACAGGAAAACCAAAAAAAATATTCAACATGAACCAATCAGAGGACAATACTAGTGAATATAAACAAGTCTGGTAGACATGGTGCCGTCACAAGACACTGGGAAAACTTGACTTCTTGATCGTACAAAGTAACATTTATCTTCAGCAACACCTTAAAAATGAATAGCAGGCTCAATAATGCCACTTCAATTGTAGGTATATATGGCTACAATTTGTGTTACATAAATAGGCTATGTATTATTTAAGATTACGATTATTTCAGTCAAAACTCAGTCTCAGGCTTAATCATTCAGCGTGTTTGTGTGTGTATAAAATATATATATATATATATATATATATATATATATATATAGTAATACCATAACAAAAGATGTCAGACAATGACTTTTATTTTACTGAAGTGGAGCACAATAGCACAATATATAATTAGCACATGACAGACGTGACAAGTACTTAAATCTTAGTGTATCAAAATGATACAGCACTCCACAGAATATACTGTAAAGGCCCTTCATCAAACAAGCACTTCTTTAATTAAACCGCCAGAGATTGCCATCAGCTGACTAATGGACATCTGATTACGGCAAAAAAAAAAAAAAAAAAAAAAAAAAAAAAACAGGATTTTTCCCCCCCTTAATTTTCAAAGAGAATGCAATTATTGAGTGCTTATCTCAAATAATTCCTGATGGGTTTTCCATAATGATCCTGTTCTTGATAAATCTGCACAATATTGTTGTGCAAAAAATACAAAATAGATAAACCTAAAAATAATTACAAAAATGTTTAATGTTTATTTTTAAGGTTGTTCAGCATCCTGTTCTCATTTTGTGTGGAACATCTCTTTATATATTTGTATATTTTGCCACACCCTCCGATCACATGGATTTTTGTTTTCAGTCAGTATCATTTCCCCCTCTAGTTAGTTTGTTGTTATGGACATTAATGAGTTTCATCTGTGCACTAATCAATCAACTCATTATCCTCTCACTATTTAAGTTCAGGTCTGTTTGTGAGTGTTTGTTACATTGTGTTGTGTTAGTTA